>JBBBDQ010001417.1:1242500-1310000 GCA_037127315.1 Ascarosepion bandense
CTTTCATGGAATTTGCAGGCCATCTTTGTCCTGAAGACTCGTGTGTGTGTGTGTGTATATATATATATATACACACACACACACACAAAATCTTTCCTGTTTTGAATTTTTTATATTTTATTCAGTCAATCAGTTAATTGCCCAAGTATGTATCCTGTATGGTACTTATGTTTCAAAAGGAGTATGACTGACTGAGCAAAAGATTTTCTGGCAGTAGGTTGCCATTACTTTCTGTGGTAAACTGGTTGCTAACCAAAGCTATAGAACCCAATCTGTCCTTGTATTTAACCCATAGCTGGAGGAAAAAGACAGATTAATACCTTTCCCCGGGATATTTACACATAAGATAATGCAACAAATTTAACTGGAATTCAAACTTTTATTAGTCAAGCCTAAAAGTATCTTATTTGGAAAAAAACCTTGTGTAAATTTTTTCTAAAATTCACCACTTCTGATAATTGGACCTTGAACTTCGAATAGAATTTTTTCGTTCAAAAATTCTATCATCCTAACATAGTACTGGTGGCTCAACTGCAGCCACTTCCCCACCGTCCAAATGTGGCCTCTCTTTGTCTGTTCTATAAATATTTTCATGGCTTCTGCTCGGACGAACTTAAGTCACTGGTGCCTCCTCAACAGGTGTTTACTCGTGCAACCAGACTGGCAACTGGGTCCCACCCATTCACAGTCAGGTTAGCCAAATGCAGACGACAATTCTACTCCTGCAGCTTCTTCTCTCGCACTTCCCGCCTGTGGAACTCGCTCCCATATTCTTGCTTTCCTGATGGCTACAACCTCCAGAAATTTAAATGCAATGTCAATACTCATCTACTAACTACTGGACTCTAGCTCTCTCCCCACCCCCGTATATCCTTCCTTTTCTCTCCACCTCTGTATCTGTCATCGCACCTGCTTTCTCAGCTTTCTATTGTTCATTTCTAACTAGTTTGTACTCCTCACTTTTTTCTAATTAATCTTTTTACAGTTATGTAGCCTCCGTTCATCAGTGGCATTTCTGCCTTGCTCGGGGTGAAATGATTAAAAAAAAAAATCTGATAGTGTTAAAATTTCTTATTAGCATTAATCCATTTTAATCACTAGTTCCCTATCCAAAAAATGTTAGACATTCTTCTTTTCTGATTTTTTTTTCTTTTTGTTTTAGATGCCCACACATGATTTTTATAAATATATATTTATTTACAAGAACCAAATTTACTTTTATTTTGGCCTATAAATGTGTACATGTAATAATCCATAAATAGCAAGTTCTCTTGTGATGAACTTTGTTGAATTTATGTTGGTCTAATCTGAAAATCTCCTTATCTTAGTGTTTCCAGACAGGGAAAACATAAGCTATTGGTTCTCCAGGGTTTTCTTGCATCTAACTGACATGTTTACAAACTTGCCCCATGTCAAAGCAAAATTCTTTCAACTCTAGTCTTCAAGGGACTGAATGCTTATTCCATATGTACATTTGTGAAGTAGAAATAAAGAAAAACCTTTTTATGAATCCTTCAACTGTTCAATAGAGAAAACCAGGTTCTTGGAGCAGTAAAGCACTTTTGGTAGACTGTACATGTGAAGAAAGCAGCTCAATCTTTATCAGATCACTTTCCTTTCATTCTCTTTTACTCTTCCCACACTTTCTCCAGTAATATACATTTAAAAGGATTAGGTTTTCACCATCTGAGGATAAGTAATTTTATTGCTTTAATTTCTGACCTAATTTAAGTGCAAGCGAAATTTTCTAATTAAGCTCAAGAAATATTTTCTGTGAACGAAATTAAAGTTTAGACTGATTTGAAATGTCTGTCCAAGAAATTAGTCTTAATAAACCATTAACTTGTATAAGATCAATCCTTACAGTCTGCTTATTAACTCTTCTAACAAATTCATTTTTAATTTTCTTTAATAAACTTATGCATGACATGTTAGATATCATATTTTTTTCTTTTTTATATTTCAAAGCATTTAAATTCATTAAGCATTGTAAAACTTTGTGAGGGCAACCGGTTGCAGGCAGTCTTGGATAAAATGACTGAGAATTTCTAGACTGCTAAGTTAAAATGAATTAGTATAATTACCTTAATAATTATTAGATTTACATATGTAGTAGCACTTAGAGAATAAAAAGTATCACTTTCAATATGTGATTATATAATAATCAGTCAGTAAATTAAGTGCCATATGGGATACACGCTTGAGCAATCAAGTCTTGAAAGAGACCTGACTGACCTGATTTTCCCGCAGTAGGTTGCCATTACTTTCTACCGTAGACTAGTTGCCAACCAAGTCTACAGAACCCAAATCAAGCTGAAAATGGAGTACTGTTGTCATATTTGGGTGGGGAGTACTGTTCTTTGCTTCCACCAGGCCTAACCTACATGGCTAGGACCTGACATGCCACTTACATCATAGCAAATCACCCACATTCTATTTCTATGTATTTCATTGGTGAGAAGTTAACTCCAATCAAGTCAATTCTTCCTGCAAACTACTGCCCTGGGGAACACTCTCCTAAGATGATGATTTCCCAATCACTACAATCATAACCGGTTCTAGTTTGGAGATGAGCATTATCTTCTACTACTATCCATATAAACTACCCCTTAACATAACCCTCTACCATGAGTGGCTCACAGGTATTGTATAGGGTGACTCTTAAAGTCAAACTGGATCTGTGTTTTTTTTGTTTTTTTTTGTTTTTTTTTTATTATCAGGAAACACAATGTTCACAATGGTGAGGGTATTGGTCCCAGAATAAACAAGGATAGAGCTTTACAAACATTTACCCTTGCTGCACACATTCTAAAAATATTATCTACACTATATTACTTAATTATTTTTCTTTATTAGTCAAAATATATATTTCCAATTGTATATATAAAAAGTAATTCTCTGAAAATCTAGGTTAATCCTCCCTATTATAAAAAAGACCATTGTGTGTGTGTATATATTAGTTATCCATATACAAGCTTCTGGTCAGGATCAAAACTCGACCGATTTGGTCTCAGTTGGAGTCTCTAGTTCATAAGCCATAGGCGCATAGAATCAGAAGGAAAATTTTAATGGGTTGTATATAAGCAGTGTATATACACGCCAGTCACCGAAAGAACTTGATTCACATATATATATATAAAGTTCTTAATATATATATATATATATATATATATATATATCCCTCCTATCATGTTCATGCGGAGAGATGAGTGAGGCAGCCTCGGCTCAGTTCATTAGAGAGACAATTGCAAGGCTGTGTTAGTTCAGTTCATTCTGTTTACTACCATTTATGAAAGCTTTTGTCACATGTTTGCTCTTTAACAGTGTGTTTTTTGCAATTTTGTTGAGTAGTGAAGAAAAATTTTAACTTATTTTTATTTCATTTTTAAATTTTGATTTGAAAGTTTAATTTCTTATAAAAAATTTTTATTTTACTTCTCTTGTTTTATTATATTGGCACTAAAGAATTTATATCTTTGTGTTGTTTTTAAATATCCTCTAATTTAAATTTTTTTTAATAATTCCTGTTTGTGTATGTGATTTCATCATTTAAAAAAAAAATGCCAAAGGATTTAGTTTGAAACAATTTAATGAATATCTGTATCTATCTGCAATTCACTTTCGGCCAAAGTTTGAAATCTGTTTCTTTACCGTTTATGTTGCCTCTTCCCATCCACTTTCTTCCCTCGGTGAATTTCTCACTTTTCCTCTTTAAGGCCATATACCATGTAACCCATATTTATATCTGTCTACAATTTACTTCTCTCTGAGCTATTTCCATTGGCTCTTTCCTCTCAGTTCTTTCTCTCTTTGCTTTCTCTCTCTTTGCTTTCTCTCTCTTTCTCTTAACTCTTTTCCATCTCTTGGTTTCTTGTTTTTTCTCATCTTTCTTGCCCTCTTTATTTTTCCCCTCTTTTTTAATAGCATCTTACCTTGTACAGAAAGATTTCTAAAAAAAGAATTTTTTTTTTTTTCATTTAAAAAAAAAAGAAGTTTATTACCATCATTATTAACTACCTGATGAGACATTGTTCTTTCAATGTACAGTTTTGTAGTAGTTTGTACATGTT
Source organism: Ascarosepion bandense (assembly GCA_037127315.1). Lineage (NCBI taxonomy): Eukaryota > Metazoa > Mollusca > Cephalopoda > Sepiida > Sepiidae > Ascarosepion > Ascarosepion bandense. Next base: position 1,246,571 of record JBBBDQ010001417.1, read on the forward strand.
CTAAAGTATAATTTATAATATATCCTCTCTATTATAATCCTCTCAAATACTTTGCTGTCATTTTAAATTAAAAATTAAGGAATGAGCAATCAGTAATTAAAAAATGAGCAATTAATGAAACTAAAGTGCTTCAACACTATTTAGAAAATTTCTGACCTTGGAAGTAAAAACATTTTTTCCTCTTGACCTCAAATAATTGCAGGCAATATAATTGTTGGCAAAATAAGTGATTATCTGGTTAGTTGAATGTTTAATGATGCTGTCTTTTAAGATTATCCTTTAATTTAGAATGAGAATATTAACAGCAGAAATCTGCAAAGTTTATATTATATTTATTTACATTTAAGCATATGGGATTTTCTAAAGATCAGTTAATATGCCTGAACTTATTTACCTCAATGGCAAATAAAATATAAGCTGTCATATATTTCTTTTTATATTTACTTATTTAATTTTTTTTTTTTTCTAATTTTTTAAAAATAGAGAAAACAAAATTTAAATGTAATTAACATTTTTTTCTCTCTATTTTTAAAAAATATTATTTGAATACTTTTTGGTTAGACTGAGAACTTATAAATTACATACATTTGTGAAAGGATCTAATCTAAATTTTACACTCTCTTTCTTGTCTTCATTTGTGTAAACCTATTCTCAGTGGATGTGCAGGTGGAGTAATGGATAGCTGCTTGAGAATGTGAAATTGTAGAGTTTAATTTCCAGTTGGGTTCTTTACATTAACTATTGTGCAAATACCCTTAGGAAAGGTATGAATTCAATCCCTCCCTAGGTATGGGTTAAATATTGGGATTTGTTTCTGGAAAAAATCATTCTCAGAATTGTTAATGTAATACTCACCAGCAAAAAAAAAAATTACAATTCAAAATGTTTCAGCTTTAGATAACTTGCAAATGGTTAGCGATTTAAAAAAAAAAAAAAAAAACTAAAGTAAACTTCAGGTTCTCATTGAAAGACCTAATTTTATGGTGAAGTATTTGCTCTACTTCAGAATTATTTACAATCTTTGATTATATGGCTCAAAGCAACTCATTTTTAATAGATGAAATTTGACAAATTTTATTTAAATAATTAAAAAAAAAAAAATGAGCATATAGTCTATAAAGTGCACAAGTACCTGAATTTGAAAGGTTTTATTTTTTATTTAATCATTTTACCTCAAATAAGGCAAAGCCACTAGGACACAAGGGGAGTGTTATACAATGAGAAAAAAACTACAAAGGAAGAAATGCAGTAGAATCACTCTTAGCATAGAACTTGGTTATATCTAGACATTTCAACTGTAAAATGATGAGACCATGCCTATTAGTAAAGGACTATAAATTAAGACCAAAGATAACAATTGACAGTGCACTTAAATTTTTGAAGATCAAACTTGACTGGAAAGCAAGAAGTTGGAAAAGAGTTCCACAAGCGATAGAAGAAATTATTAGCATACAACCTAAGATACAACCAGCCATTTTAACTTACTGTAGAGGAAAGTTCATAAAAATGAAATGAAATTATTTATAGAAAAGGCACAGAAAAGCTTTGTTATAGTGGTGGGAAAAGGACCAATAACAGATTCTTTTTTGGATTTTTATCAAAAATCTCTAAATATGTAGCAAGAGCACCAGATCAGATGTGACAATAATATTCAAAGAATGAATGTTAGACTTATATATAAGAGATTCTGTCAAGAAAAAATATCTAGCATGATATAGTGAACTAAATTCCTTAGCTGAAAACTTAGCAATTGATTCAATATACTCTTTCCACTTCATGCCAGCTGAAAATATTAGTCAGAGAAAAAGCAATGAGTCACTCTCCTGAAGGTTAGCATCAGCCATACTGATAGAAGGTAAAAAGGGTTCTCTGATGATTGAGAGAGCCGTTTTGTTTTGGAGACATTAAAATTAACAAGTAACTCCTTAAGGAAAAATCAATTGTATTGTTGATGAGCTTTTAATTAAAACACGTATGGCTTTTATTTAATGAGTGTACTCCTGCTGTCAAAAATGGTGGCAAAATATTTGAGAAGCTTGTTATAAATACACGCACACACTCACAAGGGTCATTATTATAATAGGGATGATTTTTTATATATATATAGTATAACGTAGAATACTTGGTATATTAGTCAGGTAAATTCTGATAGACAAACAAAAGAACTCAATGTTAAATTCATTTACTTAATTCAACAGAGTAATATAATTTAGAAAATTTTTTTAGATATTCTACAATTTCATGGGTATAGGGAAGGCAATTCTGAACCACATATCTAATGATGGCTCTCCTCTACCCACAAATGAGCACAACAGACAAGGTGCTTATGCCTTGCCAAGGTCTGTCCATGTATCCATCTCTATAGTGACTTAGTGTTCACCTTCAAATTTTGATATGAGATTGCAGACAGCAAACCAGAAATGAATATAAACAAAGAACTAAAGAGCATTGTTAATATAAAAAGTTTAAGGTAAAAGCAGTTGATCTTGGTTTGTAAGACTATACAGAAAGACATACCAAAAAATTACCCATGAAATTGTAGAATATCTAAAAAAAATTTTCTAAAATATATATTGCCAAAAAAAAAAAAAAAATTAGTCACTGTTAAAGAGCAAACATGTGGCAAGAGCTTTCATAACTGGTAGTAAAGACAATGAACTGAGCCAATGCTGGCTCATTAATGTTTTTCTAATGAATTTAGCCAACACTGCCTCGCTATTGCCTCTTTCTCCATGGGCATAACAGGAGGGAAATACAGGGGCCTGACAATATTTTTTGCACACTTTAGTATTCAACTTTCCGAGTACCATAGTGGCGAAATTCCTTCAATGGAATAGCATAAACATATAAAGACAATACCTGTAATAAAAATGGAAGAAAATCGATTAGGTAAGGAAAAAAATTTATTTTTCATCATTTTTTTACAAAACACACGCAACATTATTTTTCGGACATCATTGAAAAACTGTTAATAGTCTGTAATATCACCTTTCTTCTCAATAACTTTTATCAATCTCTTCATAATGATCAAACATATGCACAATAACATCTCGACGTGTTTCTATTAGTTGTTTTTTGGCATCTAGTATCCGTTCCCATAATTGAGCCTCTTTCGTTATTTCAGGTCCATCATAGACAAGTTGCGCAAGCATTTCCTAAACATTTTCTATTAAATTTAGATCTGGGCTTTTTGCAGGCCATTCCAAAGCAGTCATATTCACTTTAGCCATCCATTCTTTCATGAGTTTTGAAACATGGCTGCTGCAATTGTCTTGCTGTAGAATGAAATCATTCCCTATCTCTCTTCTTATCCTTGGTAGGGCTTTCTCGTCCAGCAACTGTTTGTAGCTTTCGCTGTTCTGTCGTCCTTTCAGCCACTCCAACCATATATTTCCATTAGCAAAGATCATACCCCAAACCATAACTCCTCCTCCTCCCATCTGTCATTTGTTCAGTACAGCAGGCTCACCCCTTCTCGACCAAGTACACCATCCATCGGGCCCATCAAACTTGAAACGCTTCTCATCAGTAAATATAACCTTCTTAAAGTCAACATGTGTTGTTAACCACCTTTTAGCACACTCCAGTCTTGCTCCTTTGTGTTTCTTTGTTAGTGTAATTTTTTTCTTAGCCTTTGCATACTTCAAACCAATCTGATGCAGCGTTCTTTGTACTGTTCGGACGTTTACATCCAATTCACATTTCTCCTTCACTTTTCTTGCTGTAACTTTTTCTCCAGATGTCACAGTCTTCATTCTCCTTTCAGTCCTCTTGCCAATTGATCTTTTCCGTCCCCTCTTCTTTTTCCGCTCGGAGTTTGTCTTCAGCATGTATTCAACCGTTGATTTTGACAGCTTCAAATCCATGGCGATCCTTTTGATGCTGAGGCCATCATCCCGCTTCTTCCGTGCCAAACAAACGACTTCTTTTGAATGCATTTTACCTCATTAAACTTAATTGTTTTGCCAGTAAAATAGAACAGATAATTGATTCTAATGATGACAGCTAAGTGTACAAGCAGAAAATTTGCATACAGCAACATATACATGAACTTAGCTCTTAATAAAATAGGATTTTTTGTCATGTCCGAAAAATAGTGTTGTGCAAGTTTTCGCAAAAATCACAAAAAACTAAAATTATCAAAGCCAAACTAAAAAAAAAATGATTACACTAGTAGTGGATTTTCACTCCTCAACTATGTACTTACAATCTCAAAAGTTTTTGGCATTAGTAACCACCTTGAAGTACTTTTTCAAAGTGTCCGAAAAATATTGTCGGGCCCCTGTATATATAGAAGAGAATGGCAAGCCTGATAGATAATCCAAAAAGACTTTATCTAATTAATATAAATTATTAATTAAAAATAGAGCTCAACAGATTCTCGCCAGAGTAATATAAAATATTGAAAGGAAAACTCAATTTATAATTGAATAGTTATATAAACACACACAGAACTGTCTTTAATATAATAGTGAAGATGTTCAGGATATGTTTTATTTCCATCAGATTCTCAGTTTATAAATATTAGTGTGATTCTGAAAAAAAAATACGTCATTAGATAATTTTTTTTTCTTTCTAATGCAGTTAACATTTTTAAATAATGAGTTGGCTGATGGGAGTTACCAATAAAATATCTAAGCTACTATAATCTATTTGGCTGAATTTCTGGATCTTGCTTTGTCAAGAACTTTGTAAATTTTGCTGTAAAATTTATTTTACAGTACATTTTTCATTGCTTTGTGTTGGAAAACTTTTACTTAAAACATCATTTTTGTTTGTATGCTCTGTCCATGGTATTCTCAGCTTCCTTCTATGAAACCCTATCCCTCACTAAAAAAAACAAAAACAAAAAACTTTGTCAAGTCAGTTAGCGGCAGGTTTCTTGGATTTTCTATTTTACTTAATATTTCTTTATTATCCACATTTGCTAAAAGGTATTTGTGCCAATTTAACAAAGGTGAGAATCTATAGTCTTATCACCACATAAAATTGAGGGTGACACCTTTCTGGCATGTTACAAAAATGGATCAAGAGTAGGTTAACCACACTCTGTCACTATCATCTTGTACAGGCAATTTCTTTTCCCCATCACCTTTTTTCTTTTTCCTTTTTCCTATTTTCTTTCGCCCCCCCCCCCCGCTTTTTTTTTTCTTTCGTTGCTTTGTTTTTTTTTGTTTTTCTTTTTCTTTCGCTGCTTTGTTCTTGTTTTTTTTCTTTTTCTTTTGCTGCTTTGTTTTTTTTTCTTTTGCTGCTTTGTTTTTTTTTCTTTTGCTGCTTTGTTTTTTTTTTTTTTTCGCTGCTTTGTTTTTTTTTTTTTTTCGCTGCTTTGTTTTTTTTTTTCTCGCTGCTTTGTTTTTTTTTTTCTCGCTGCTTTGTTTTTTTTTTTCGCTGCTTTGTTTTTTTTTTTCGCTGCTTTGTTTTGTTTTTTTCGCTGCTTTGTTTTGTTTTTTTCGCTGCTTTGTTTTGTTTTTTCGCTGCTTTGTTTTGTTTTTTTCGCTGCTTTGTTTTGTTTTTTTCGCTGCTTTGTTTTGTATTTTTTCGCTGCTTTGTTTTGTGTTTTTTCGCTGCTTTGTTTTTTGTTTTTTAGCTGCTTTGTTTTTTGTTTTTTAGCTGCTTTGTTTTTTTGTTTTTAGCTGCTTTGTTTTTTGTTTTTTAGCTGCTTTGTTTTTTTGTTTTTAGCTGCTTTGTTTTTTTGTTTTTAGCTGCTTTGTTTTTTGTTTTTTCGCTGCTTTGTTTTTTTGTTTTTTAGCTGCTTTGTTTTTTGTTTTTTAGCTGCTTTGTTTTTTTGTTTTTAGCTGCTTTGTTTTTTTGTTTTTAGCTGCTTTGTTTTTTTGTTTTTAGCTGCTTTGTTTTTTTTGTTTTTAGCTGCTTTGTTTTTTTTGTTTTTAGCTGCTTTGTTTTTTTTGTTTTTAGCTGCTTTGTTTTTTTTGTTTTTAGCTGCTTTGTTTTTTTTGTTTTTAGCTGCTTTGTTTTTTTTGTTTTTAGCTGCTTTGTTTTTTTTGTTTTTAGCTGCTTTGTTTTTTTTGTTTTTAGCTGCTTTGTTTTTTTTGTTTTTAGCTGCTTTGTTTTTTTTGTTTTTAGCTGCTTTGTTTTTTTTGTTTTTAGCTGCTTTGTTTTTTTTGTTTTTAGCTGCTTTGTTTTTTTTTGTTTTTAGCTGCTTTGTTTTTTTTGTTTTTAGCTGCTTTGTTTTTTTTGTTTTTAGCTGCTTTGTTTTTTTTGTTTTTAGCTGCTTTGTTTTTTTTGTTTTTAGCTGCTTTGTTTTTTTGTTTTTTTTTCTTTCGCTGCTTTGTTTTTTTGTTTTTTTTTCTTTCGCTGCTTTGTTTTTTCGTTTTTTTCTTTCGCTGCTTTGTTTTTTCGGTTTTTTTCTTTTGCTGCTTTGTTTTTTCGGTTTTTTTCTTTTGCTGCTTTGTTTTTTCGGTTTTTTCTTTTGCTGCTTTGTTTTTTCGGTTTTTTTCTTTTGCTGCTTTGTTTTTTCGGTTTTTTTCTTTTGCTGCTTTGTTTTTTCGGTTTTTTTCTTTTGCTGCTTTGTTTTTTCGGTTTTTTTCTTTTGCTGCTTTGTTTTTTCGGTTTTTTTCTTTTGCTGCTTTGTTTTTTCGGTTTTTTTCTTTTGCTGCTTTGTTTTTTCGGTTTTTTCTTTTGCTGCTTTGTTTTTTCGGTTTTTTTCTTTTGCTGCTTTGTTTTTTCGGTTTTTTTCTTTTGCTGCTTTGTTTTTTCGGTTTTTTTCTTTTGCTGCTTTGTTTTTTCGGTTTTTTTCTTTTTGCTGCTTTGTTTTTTTCGGTTTTTTTCTTTTGCTGCTTTGTTTTTTCGGTTTTTTTCTTTTGCTGCTTTGTTTTTTCGGTTTTTTTCTTTTGCTGCTTTGTTTTTTCGGTTTTTTTCTTTTGCTGCTTTGTTTTTTCGGTTTTTTTCTTTTGCTGCTTTGTTTTTTCGGTTTTTTTCTTTTGCTGCTTTGTTTTTTCGGTTTTTTTCTTTTGCTGCTTTGTTTTTTCGGTTTTTTTCTTTTGCTGCTTTGTTTTTTCGGTTTTTTTCTTTTGCTGCTTTGTTTTTTCGGTTTTTTTCTTTTGCTGCTTTGTTTTTTCGTTTTTTTTTTTTTTTTTTTTTTTTTTTTTTCTTTTGCTGCTTTTTTTTCGGTTTTTTTTCTTTTGCTGCTTTTTTTCTTTTTTTTTTTTTTCCTTTGCTGCTTTGTTTTTTCTTTTTTTTTTCTTTCGCTTTATTGAGAAAGGTGGATTCTCCAGTTCTGAATTTAGTTAGCTTTCTCTGAGATTTGTTGTCATTCAAGGTTAGTGATCCCAGGGTACCTTGCAATCTCTACTATAGCTGAAGGTTGGAAGAATTCTTTTTTTTTTTTAAAGAACATTAGTGTGAAAGTGAATACAGCAGACCAGATTAAAATTTGAACTCTACTGATTCTGCTTTTTGTATAGGCAACCATTATGCTCAAAGTAACAGTAAAAATGCTGTTAATCTTAAGAGCCAGTTATAAATTGTAAGTAATCAAAGAATTTATAACTTTATACAAATCAAAACTCACAAATAGAATACTATTTTTTACATTTGGGAAAGATTATTCAGGATATTTCAAATATATCCTCAGAATAAAGTTTTTTCATGAGAATACTTTCAAAGATTTTGTTATTCTGACTGATTGTTCAATCTGGAATGTTCAGGAAGGATTTCTTTGTATTTTCAAGCAGTGTCAGTTTTATTAAGGATAATGTGCTGTCAGAATGTTTTAGCTGGATTTCAAATAATTCCTGCATAAAATTGATTTTAAAATTGTGATAAAATGTTAGAAAATATATCCTTTTAAGTTTGCATATATATATATATTTTTTTTTCCTATCTGTCAATATTTATTATTATACTTACGTTTACTCATACTATTAAAAATTATATATTTTAAGTCCTTAGTTGTCTTAGCATAATGGTTTCACAAAAAACTTGGACAATTTGTCATAAAAGCACTAACTTGTATTGCTAGTGTAAGGAAGATAAGTAAAGCAAAAAGTTAGTCATTACAGAAAAAAACTTATATTTGTATGTAAGTTAGAGATTAACCATTCATTTCTTGAGTTGCCAAATATTAAAATGTTGAAAAGATTGAACTGCTTTTGTGAACTGGACACCTAGTTTTCTATGAATCTATTTACATCAAATCTTTAGTGTTAAACACTTCTAACTTGAACTATAATTCCTTACTTCCACTGTGTGTCACAATGACCTTAACTTCTCAGATCAGCTGTTGATGTATACACTCTGAAACTCAAATGAATAGAAGTGACATCAGTTACAATGAATCATTTTTATTTAGATACCCAACAAATACATTTTTCTGGAGAAAAATTGCCAGCAACATATCTACAGTTATTTTAATATTCATCAGGTTAATGAAAAAGTCAGGCAAGTTTATGGACTACACGAGGTGATACAATTCAATGTCTCAAACAAAAGTGAGTTGGTGTTTTTATAAATATTTGAGAGCATTCTTATGCCTAAAACCTTTGAAAAATCAATTACAATTTTGCTCTTGTATTAAGATGTGCTGTAGCAGCAGGTTTCTTGGATTTTCTATTTTCTTTAATATTTCTTTATTATCTGCAAATAAAATACTAAATTGGAAATTGGAGAGCCAAGTTTGAATTTCATTTGAATTTGTTGGATTCATTTATATGCAAATACCCTTGGGAAAGGTATTTTCTGCCATTTATCTCTCCAGCTAAGAGTTAAATAGCAAGACAGATTGGATTCTATAGACATGGTTTGCAAATAGTCTACTGCAGAAATTAATGGCAACTTACTGCAGGAAAATCTTTTGCTCAGTCAGTCAGTCTCTCATATCTTTTCTGAGACATGATTGCTCAAGAGGGTATCTGATATAGATACTTCTCACAAAATAAAATCCTTACATTTGCCTTGGTAAAGTCCATTAGAAGTTGAAAGAAATTGGCTAAGGTTTTTCTTTTTGTCTTTATATATCATTATTACTTTAGAACATGTACAAACTACTATAAAATTGTACATTTTCTTTGAAAAGAACATTGAAAGAACAATGCCTGGTTGACCTGTAAGACTGGCACTCGCCACACCTGTAATTTTTTTGCTTTTTATTTTTAAAAATTTTTTTTTAATTCATTCTTATCGATTAGACCCTAATCTTTCAGTTCAGCAAAAAGAATTTGGAAAAAATTCAATATTTTGAGTGTGCTCAATTTTTCATACAACTTTCTAGTAAATCGATCCCCCATATTGGTCACACTCGCTTTGGGGGGTCAAATAAAGAACAATGACAAGTTATTGTCTCCTCCCTCCCACTTTTTTTTTTTTTTTTTTTTTTTTTTTTAAACGTGTTGGAAATTAATGAAAAAGATCATTTTGGGGGATTGATTTAGAATGTTGTATGAGAAACTGAGCACCCCCTAAAAACCTTTAAATCTTGAATTTTTTCCAAATTGTTTTTGCTAATCTGAAAGTCTAGGGTTTAATCGATAATAATGCATTGAAAAAAGTAAAAAAGGAAAATTATGGTGGTGGGGCCAGTCATACAGGTCTGCCTGATATCTCATCGGGTAGTTAATAATGATGGTAATAAATACTTGATTAAAAAAAAAAATTCTTTTAAACACCACTTCCCTTCATTTTTAAAAGTTTTTTTCTTTTTCATACGAGGTAAAAGGATATTAGAAAAGGGGTAAGAAAATATCAGAAAATAAGATGAAAAATCAAGAAAGGAAAGGGAAAGATACAGAATAGAAAGTGAAGAGGAAAATATAGGGTGCTAAGAGAGAGAAATTTTAAATTTTGGACGGAAGTGAATTGCAAGCAGATGTAGACATCAGTTACATTGTTTCAAGTTAAATCTTTAGGCATTTAAAAAAATTATGAAATCACTTCCACAAACCGAAAAATTATTCATAAAATGTAAAATAAAGGACATTCAAAAAAAAACATGAAGATTAGATTCATTAGACCTAATATAATAAAATTAAAATTAAAATTAAAATAAATTAGAAATAAAATAAAATTATAATTGATATTAAAATAAAATAGATAAAAAATATTATTTTAATAATAATATAAAATATATAACAAAATGATAAAAATATAATAATAATAATAATAAAAAACAAATATAAATTAATACATGGCTAAAACTACTAACAGTAATTATCAAGTGCAATAAAAAATACTTAAGGCAATAAATAGATCACAATTTGTAATAAAAAATAAAGATAAAATAACAGGAGAGATAATATAGTTAAAGTAAATTATCAAGATAGTAAGATTTATACTATAAAATGTTTACAATTGCTATTGTTTCATACCTTAAATTTAGTTATACTAGCAAGATTGTAAGGTTAATTCTTGAATATGTTTACGATTTACTGTAGTTTCATGCCTTTGATTTAGTAATATGTCACTTTTCATGTATTTCATAATTTCCATTTTCTCTTGCAGACAGAGGAAACATGGTTCATTCACCGATCTAGAGATTCTAGCTTGTTTGAGAATTTTCCACTTAACTTTAGCTGTTTTATTCTCGATATTTAATTTTTAAAAATATTTAGAAAGTGATGTCATATTTCATTTGTCCTTATTAGTGAAAGATGAGCTGATTGTAAAAATGCTTTTTAAAATGGTACATTGTATTACCAATATAAACTTTAGTAACCCTTGGATTTTCTATTGATGAGATAGAGGATATATAGACAAGGGATTTAGTTAAACACTTGTTAGATAAAGGGCACTGATCAGGATTTCTACAACTGCATCAGTTTTACTATGGGGCAAATTAAAATGAGCAGTAGAGTTTACTATTGTTATATACTTTCAATATTTTATTGTTATAAAATATATATAGTGCATGGCCAAATGGTTAGGACATTCACTTTCAAACCATAAGACTGAGGGTCAAATCTCACTATGGTTGATGTGACAGGAGGTGACTTCTTGATGTTATTGGTCTGGAGAGATTTGGAAAGTGTCTGAAAGCCATACCATGAGTTTACCCAAGCCTTAAGAGTGAAATTGTGTTGGCAGAACTCGATCATGACAAATTAGGTGCTCTCTTTCAGAAACTGTAGCCGAAGTTAACTCGGCATAGTTGCTGTATAAACCACAGGTGGGCTTTGTGAGTGTTGAACAAGAAAATATGCCTGAGCAGATGTCTGTAACAGGGATTGACTAGCCACTCTAGCAGACAGATGTACTTGGAAAACAAGAGTAGCTGACCATTTCATAAACTTGTACATTTTCCTTTGTTTTTCCGATTTTTTTTCTTTGATTGGGCTGTTGTGTAAAATATATATATATATATATATATATATGATTAGTCATCCACATACAAGCCTGTTTCACTGTATCACAGCACATCAGTATGGCTAGACATATATCTATACACACACACACACACACTACTGGGCATAATTATTAGGTCACCTCAGTTTTTAAAAGGAATTATGTATTTTATACTATTTTTAGTATATATTGCTAAATGAAAAAAGAATGGTTCTTTTGTTATTACTTTGAAAAATTTTACAAGGCAAAGAAGCGAAGATGAACTCGTCCGAATCACCCTAAATTTTTTTTCATTCTTTCATTGATGAAACTGCAATATAGGTAATTATTAAATATTTATAAATTCATTTGATGCACATTTTATTGTGCAATATTAACAAAAGAACCATTTTATTTTCATTTACAATTATTCACTTAGCAATAAATATTAAAAAAATAGTATGAAATTTTTTTTTTTTTTAAACACTGGGGTGGCCTAATAATGATGGCCGGTTGTGTGTGTGTGTGTGTATATAACTTCTTTTAACACATTAATTTTGCTAGAATTCTCTTTATATTTTAAAGAGGTCTTTACAAGTAGAATTCGAAAAAGATCAACCACTACCCAAAAATAATGAATGTAAAACGAATGCCTGGTCAACAGCAAAAAGAGCAGCTCAGTGCCAAATACAGGTGGGGGGGGGGTGTTAAAATCAAGCAGGTACGAAAATTCAAATATCGGGGAAGTGTTCTAACTGAAGACAGAAAGTGCAGCATGGTGAAAGACACATTCCAGAAGCTGAGTAAAGTATTAAAACACAGGAAACTTTCGCTAGAAACAAAGAGTACTGGATTGCTATGTGATGTTAGTTCTTCAATATGGCAGCAAATGTTGGACAATACTGCAGATATCATGGACCAAGCATGTGAGCAATGACGAAGTTTTGGAAATGATGGAAACGAAAAGGAAATTAATATTGAGCATCAGGAAGAGACAGTTCCTGAGACATGCAATGAGGAAGGAGGGCTTGGAGAACCTGATACTAACAGGCCAGATAGAGGGGAAAAAGACAGAGGAAAGCAGCAAATAACATATTTAAAAGGCCTGAGCAGGTGGATGACAGAACGGGGACTGAGAGACGTTACAGGAGAAAGCGTGCTAAGAGCCACCAGGGATAGGGAGACGTAGAAGGGTATGATCGCCTACGTCCTGAAGGGACAAGGTACATAGAAGAGAAAAAGATTCTGACATTATGACTCGATGCTGCTCTCCTTGGGCTTCTTGACAAAATACGAAGGAGGATCTGTAACGTGGTTGATACTGACTTGGCAGACCGGCTGCAACCACTCTCTCACCGGCGTGATGTGGCTTCCCTGTGCCTCTTCTACAAGTACTTTCATGGCTTCTGCTCCGATGAGCTTAGATCACTGGTGCCGCCTAAGCACAAATTTACACGAGATACTAGATTAGCAACTAGGTCCCACCCTTTTACAGTTAAACAAATAAGATGTAACCATAAATTCTACTCCAACAGCTTCTTTTCTCGTGCTTCCCGCCTGTGGAACTCCCTTCCACAACTCTGCTTTCCCGACAGTTACAATCTCCAGGTGTTTAAATGTAGGGTCAATAGACACCTCCTATCACACTAACTCCCAACTATTCTCACAACACTCTCATCTACCCAACCCTCATTCTCGGTATCCTTACCCGCCTATCACCCACCCTCTGTCATTTCCTATATTTAATCAGCCTTTCTCCACTCTACGTAGCCCCCTGCACAGTAGTGGCAGTGACATGCCTTGCTCGGGGTGAAACGCTTATAAAAAAAAATAATAATTTAAGAAACAAAACTTTCTTTAAGTATAAAATTATTCTCAAATGAAATTAAATCTGAATGTTGTCTACTCATAGAGGAAAAATGTGTTTGAAAAAAAAAATCAGTAAGTTTTTTAATATTTATAAAGGAAATGGTAAAGTTGATTGCAAAGATGTTTTTGCATAAGTAATTTTTACTTTCTCAATTTGTAATGTAAATAATTTGATTTTAATTACTTTTAACTTGACCTTTTTAAATATTTATTTTTTTTTACTTTTAATTTCTTCAAAGTATTACTTTTTTGCTTAGCACTTGTTTTAATTATTTTATCTTCTAATATGATTACTTGTACTCATTACTAAATGACTAAAATCTCATAGCTAAAATTTAACTAGGAAATTCCTGTGGAAATATCTCTTTAGGTTTTATAATAGTCGGAAATGACTGATTTCCTGTCAGGTCAAATACATTACAGCTGCAGCCAGGATTTCAATGTGATTGGACAATTTTAGTATTATTATACATGAAAGGCTTTATTTTGTCTGTTGTTTATTAATGTGGCTTGCTCAAACCAAAAATGGCAAGTTCAAAAAGTTTTGTGTCTAGTGAAATGTTATGAAAAATCAAGTGTCCTAATAATTTAATTAATTTAAAAATGAAAAAAAAAAAAGTTATTACAGTCCTTGTGGATATATATATATATATATATATATATATAGAGAGAGAGAGAGAGAAGATAACTGTTAATCCCACACTTGAACAGGACATGATTGTAGTGATCAGGAAAACACACTCTTGAGACTTTGTTCCACAGAGTGGAAATTACATCTCATAAATGGAATAAGGATGGTTCAGTATAATGTGCCTAGTATATCAATAGTAATGACTATATATAAGACTAGCAGTATAGCCTGGTGTTGCTCAGGTGTAATGAAAGCTTTTTATATATATATATATATATATATATATATATAATCGATTTTCTGCACTATTGTAAGAACTGCAACCTTGAAACTTCTGAATATCATTTCTTATGTCTTTGTCTATGAGTTAATCAAATTTGATTAAAATCGGTGCACTCCTTCTATAACCCGATTTTTTTCGATTATCGATTTTCGATATTTATCGAGGGTACCTAGACACAAAACCTAGCTAAGAACACTCGCAGATGCTTATAGTACAACTGTGTAAATTTTCAAGAAAATCGGTTCAGCCGTTTTGGAGTCTATAGGTAACGGAGATACACGCACACAAAGTTCCATTTATAAATAAGTTTAGATAGATTCTGGAAAGAACAATTTTCCATTATGATACAGTGAACCAACAGACCTAGTAATTATTTCAATATAATCTTTCCACTTTGTGTTAGCAGACAATGTTAGCCCAAGAAGGTGCAAAAAATTACTCTCTGACAAATTAGCATCAGCCATACTGATAGAATACAGAAAGGGGTCTCTCAGATAATACAGAGCAGTTTTGTTTTGGAGGAGTTCAGATTAACAAAGAAAAGTGAAATTCAATGGAATCTACTAGTAATTATGAAATTGTCCATTAATATCTAGGTATAATATGAGGAAAAATGCACGTGTTTTGAAAGCATCTTATGTAAGTGTATGTTAGGAATCTGGGGAGAACCATAACTGCCTACATCTTGAAGGGACATAACAATGTGATGTGGCTTCCCTCTTCTTTCTACAAATATTTTCATATTGACAAGTTTTGTTTTCTCAGTGCTCCAACTACCTTATTTACCCCATGCTATTAAATTGACCTCTATGTCCTACTCCCTTTACCATTGAAATAGTTAAATGCAACTCTCTTCTCTAATCTCAGTTTTTCTTGGACTTGTGCGTTGTGGTGCAGTGGATATTGACTCGGAACGACAAATTGAGGAACTGAGTTCGAATTCCAGTTTAATTCCTTGCATTCATTTACGTACAAGTACCCTTGGGAAAGGTATTAATCCATTTCTTCCCTCCAGTTATGGGTTAAATAATAGGACAGATTGGGTTCTATAGCCTTGGCTGGCAACCAGTCTACCGCAGAAAGCAATGGCAACCTACTGCGGGATAATCTTCTGCCCAGTCAGTCATGTCTCTTTCAAGACATGATCGCCCAAGCTTGTATCACGTATGGCACTCAACTGACTGATTAGATTGGCCTCTATATCCTACCCCTTTACCATTGAAATAGTTAAATGTAACTGTCTCTTCTACACTGACAGTTTTTCTTGCACTTCTGATCTGTGGAACTCTATTCCATTTACTGGCTTCCCTGATAGCTGCAATCTCCAAAAGTCTAAATGTAACATCAATTGCCCTCTTCTTTCTCATTGTATTCAGTCCATCTTTAATCCTTTCTTTGACACTCTCTGTACCCTGTTTTTCCTCTTACTACCCCCCCCCCGCACTCTGTGTACTAGTGATGGTCCCCACCGGCTTAGGGTGAAATTATTTTAAATATATATATAGTCATCTGCTGACAGATCTGTTTAGCTGTATCACAGCTCTTCAGTAAGATTAGACATCTGATTGCTTTTACCCAGGATTAAGAACTGACCAAATAGGCGTCAGTCGGTGATTCTACCTCTGAGCTATGGGTGCTCAGTAGAAGGAGGCAGACTTTTAGCATATGATGTATCATACACCAGTAGTTAGTGCTCTAATTCATTACTGAATGAGCCTGTGTAGATGCTAGAGTAGCTACTGTTTTTTTAAGTCTACCATTCTTCCAGAGTGCTCAGTCTGGGTGTGAGACCATAAATCATCAATAATCAATAATGTGCCTCCAAATGAAACGTCTTTTTTATATATATATATATATATATAAAATCTCTATATGGTATCATTTGGAGGCAAATTATTGATTCTTTGATACCATAGCATATTTTTGCTTCATATTTTTATTTTTGTCAGCAGTGGATTGTGGGAGTGGGGGTGAGTAAAGTTTATGTATATTATTTCTTTTTCTTTTCTTTTTTTTTTTTTTTCTCCTAAAGAATGTCCAATCAAAACATAAATGCTAATTGCTCTCTTGAACATACTTTTCATTTTGATTTTAAAATATCTGATTTGCTATAACTTCCTGGATAAAAGAAAATAGAATAGTTTCACATTGGCATTTTTAATTCGTTTGAATTCAGTTTTTTTTTTCTTCTTCTCTTAGACTAGCTTCCACCCATGATGGGAGAGCTCAGTCTACTCAATTTAACTCACAGATAGAGTGGGGGGAGAAAGATGGATTCCTGTTTATTTCTAGGGTATTCTTAAAAAACAAAGGCCAGACTAGGTGGGGATTTGAACTCTGCCTGCTAAGTTTACTTTCCATATCAGTAACAATTAAACTACACTTAGTTGAATAATTTTGTGCTCAACTGCATTCTGATTAACAAAACAATTTCATGCATAAATGAATAAAAAAAAAACAACTAATGTTTTAAAAATATCAAGTAAGACAAATGTCTTCCAAATTATAATAGAAGCTTAATTTGAAAAGTGTTTTAGTTCTCTTATGATAAACTCATTACAAATATAATTGTTGTTTTAAGAATGTAATTTTAAAATGGGAAAATCCTGAAAATCTTCCAGTCTTGACAATAAGCCTGTATTTACTTTCCTAAAACAAAAATGAAACTTTAACCCATCCTAACTTTTATGCAAAGGTTTAGGATTTGAAAAATGCCAACAGAATTATATGACAGAGTACAGGTCTTGAACATCTGTTGCTCTAAGGTGTGGATAGAAACTTAAAGCCAGAACATTACTCATGGTGAACAAATGCAGCCAAATTATACCATTTCAAATCATGACTGGCTGCCCAATGTTCAGTCACTCTGTGCTTGGTTTCACATTCCCAATAATCCTATTGAGTGCTCTTTCATTATAGAAATTGCAGAACCACTTTCACAGAAAGTGAGAAGTATCATTTTTATAGGAGGATGTTTACATTCAAGTTTGAACAGTGTGTGTGTATATATATATATATATATATATATATATATATGTGTGTGTGTGTATGTATTCATTCTCTAAACATATACTGTTAAATATAACAGACAATGGATGTCTTATGTTTAATCCTGAGCCATTCTAAACATCATATTTTGGCTTTAATTTCAGGTGAAAATACAGACAAAAATTGTCCAACATTTGGATATTTTTTTATTATGCTGGTTCTAAGCTTTTGGCTCACATGAGCCATCTTCAGAGAGGTTACAGGGATGTTAACATAGTCATCCACCATCAAAGATGATTTTATCTTGCGTTGACATAAAAAATTGCTAAGCAATGATAAGTCACCGAATAGCAGACACAGTTCATAAATTTGTAATGTGGTTCTATGGAGTCATACACTTAGAACCAGCATAATAAAAAAAAAAATTAAAAAAAAATATCCAAATGTTGGACAATTTTTGTCTTTTTCACCTGAAATTAAAGCCAAAATATGTTTAGAACGGCTCATCATTAAACATAATATACATTCATTTTTTGTTATATTTAACAGTATATGTTTAGAAAATTATTTGCTGTCTCGATACGCTATATATATATATATATATATATATATATATATATGTGTGTGTGTGTGGGTCTTTGGCCGAGTGGTTAGAATGTTCACTTTTTTCTGACCCTGAACCCCAGGTTTGAATCTCACCCTGGTCGATTTGGCAGGAAGGTGACTTTTTGATGTTATCAGTCTGGAGGAGATGATCCCAGCATATGGCACCTTTGGAAAGTGCTTGAAAAAAATATACCAATGGTTGACCCAAGCCTTGTGGGTCGATGGCTCCATTTGAGGACTCATCAATTGTTGTGCCAGCTCAAATCACAAGTCATCATGGCCAAGGGTTTGAGCATCCTGGCCTTGTTCAGACTGTTTTTTATGGTATATAATACAATCTCTCCCAGAAACTGTAACTAAGGTCTGCTCAGCATAATTGCAGTATAAACCACAGGTGGGTTCTGTCTCTAAGTGGGTGTCTACAATGGGGATTAGCTAGCCACTCTAGTAGACGGGTATTCTTGAATACAAGTGGCTAGCCGTTTTGTATAAATATATATATATATATGAGAAGCAATCTTTCTTTTAAACATGTTCCCCCCCCCAAGTATTCTTACATGTTTCTTTTTTAGGAGTGTAAAATATTTTGACTTTCCAAATGCTTTTAGCCACATCACTGGCCATTTTTAAGGATTCTATTTTTTTTATTTTTTATTATTTTTTTTGTCCTTATGCTTTGACTAATGTATTATTTTTGTTTTTGTAAATGAGTTTTTTATGTATATATAAAATATACAGTTAGTTTTTTTTTTATCTCTAATAACAATTCAAGTACATTGGTTTCACCACTACAATATTTGTTTACAATGGCATTTACTTGAGCAATAACTTCATTAAAATACATTTTTTTTTTTTTTTTTTTTTATAAGCGTTTCACCCCGAGCAAGGCATGTCACTGCCACTACTGTGCAGGGGGCTACGTAGAGAGGAGAAAGGCTGGTTAAATATGGGACATAACAGAGGGTGGGTGATAGGCGGGTGAGGATACCGAGAATGAGGGTTGGGTAGATGAGAGTGTTGTGAGAATAGTTGGGAGTTAGTGTGATAGGAGGTGTCTATTGACCCTACATTTAAACACCTGGAGATTGTAACTGTCGGGAAAGCAGACTTGTGGAAGGGAGTTCCACAGGCGGGAAGCGCGAGAAAAGAAGCTGTTGGAGTAGAATTTACGGTTACATCTTATTTGTTTAACTGTAAAAGGGTGGGACCTAGTTGCTAATCTAGTATCTCGTGTAAATTCGTGCTTGGGCGGCACCAGTGATCTAAGCTCATCGGAGCAGAAGCCATGAAAGTACTTGTAGAAGAGGCACAGGGAAGCTACATCACGCCGGTGTGAGAGCGGCTGCAGCCGGTCTGCCAAGTTAGTATCAACCACGTTACAGATCCTCCTTTGTATTTTGTCAAGAAGCCCAAGGAGAGCAGCAGGGGCACCCGACCAGATATGGCAGCAATATTCAATACACGGGCGGATGGTAGATTTGTATATGTGCAGAATAGTTTCAGGTGGGAAAAATTTCCGGGCCCTGCACAGAGAGCCGACTTTCATAGCAGCAGATTTGGCAATGGATTCAATATAGTCATTCCATTTGAGGTCCGCCGAGAGTGTAAGGCCAAGGCATTACAAAAACAAAAAAAATACTTAATAATACAATGAACAACAAATGTAAGACGTAACATGCTAAATACATCTAATTTAAAAAAAAAAATATACTCTCATGTGAGTATGTGAAACATGATAAAAGCCAACTTATGAATCAGATTATTTAGAAAGAAAATGTGAGAACAGAAAATGTTTTTGAAAGTGCTTTCTCAGTATTTCAAAACAAATTTAAATTGGAATCTTGTTTTTTTTGTTGTTTTTTTTTTTTTCTACTTCCAGGTAAAAACTATAAATTAATCTATATTGACAGATCTCTGTACTATTTTTGTGACACCTTATTTGAAGAAAATTAGTTAATTTAAAGTGTAATTAACCAGAATTAAATGAAATATTGTATTTAGTTCAAAAGATGCCAAAGCATTTTTTAACAATTTTTTAACATATTGAGTGATTTATTGATGACCAGACTTTAAGAAATTTAAGTCATGGGAATAAAGCTAAAATAAATTAATAAAAATATGGATTTCCTTATGCTTAAAATATTTTTTAAAAAAATTTAAGATTGATCTAATATTTTATTAAATTTTAGGTACTTTGGCTTTATATTATAATCTTATAAAGATACTTTTTGAGAAAATGTTAGCAAATTACAAATAAATTTTAAAATTTATAAAAGGTACCTCATTTATTTTCTGATTATTTTGTGTATGGACATTCATATTTACAAAAATAAAAAAAAAACTTGTAGAAATACTGTAGGTCATTGAATTGTAGTGAGCTTTTCCATTTATAAGTAAATAGTTTTAATTTAATAACACTTAACTGCTACAAATTAATACAGGATTTTATGATTTAAAGTTTATAAATTATTCTAATTAAAATTTAAGAAATAAAAACAGTTCTTGTCTAAATGCATTATTCATTGAAAACATTTTTCACAAGACAGTAGTGTCCATAATATATTTTATGCATAAAAGCAGTTAAAAGCTTTTCTAACTAAAAAAAACAAAATGTTTAACTTTTTGTTGCATTTTTTTTTTAATTTTATGTTTCAGGGCAGATTATCTACCCTGTTTGACCGAATAATTTTGATCATTTAAATTTTTCAAGATCCTTAGAACAAATATAAACATTAAGCAATATAAAAAGAATGTTAGTTTTTTTAAAATTGAATAAGGTAGGAGGGCACTAGATGGGTAAAACAAATATTCTTTAAAAAAAAAAGTTAATTTCTGAATAAGTCCTGAAATCCAGTTAGGATGTGTTTTAGGTTATATGCCTCTTAGTATGCTGTAATAGAACAACTATATATATATAATTTCAAACATATGCACTGTAGTGGGGGTGCTAGAGGGTGTCGTCAGTGATGTCATCACAAGGATCACTAGGAGGTTTCAGGTCTCTCACCTTAACATCATACCCCCCTCACCATGCCGACCCGACCAGAGATGATCAGTTTCTGGTTCACCCTCGATAAGCGCTTTTAGACGCTGGAAAAATTACGTTTGGGCCCGGTACGAAACCTTGCAAAAACTTCTGATTGGCAACAGTCAGAGCCACTTTCCATTTAGAGGCAAACAGTACATGAGCTCGTCCGAAAATATGAAACAATTTACCTATTGTATGGCTATTTAAAAAAAAAAAAAAAAAAAAAAAAATATATATATATATATATATGAGAGAATTTTTTTTTCTTTCTAATCATATCACCCCAAGCAAGGCATTTTACTACCACTGTTTTACAGTGGGTTACATAGGAGGAAAGTTATGAGAAAGTGACAGGTTATAGGGGGTGTCAGGAAGTGGATAAGAGAAGGATGAGAATACTTATGAGGAGTGGATGGAGAAAGGAGCATAAGAGAGAGAGAGGATGCGGGTTAGTGAGATAGATGACTATTGACTTTACATTTAAATTCTTGGAGATTGTAGCTGTCCGGGAAGCAAGTAAATGGAAGGGAATTCCATGGGTGGGAAGTTCGAGAAAAGAAGCTGATGGAGTAGAATTTGTGTTTAAATTTTATGGGTTTCACAGTTCATATATAGGGGGCACCAGGGAGCTAAGTTCATCGAAGCAGAAGCAGTGAAAGTATTTGTAGAAGAGACACAGGGAAGTTACATTGCGCTGGTAAGAAAGTGACTGTATCTGAGCTGCCAAATCGGGATCGATCACATTACAGATTCTTTGTTGGATTTTGTCAAGGACACCTAGGTGGATAGCAGGAGCACCCGACCAGATATGGCAGCAGTATTCAATGCATAGGCAAATGGTAGATTCATATATGTGCCCTATGCAGAGAATCGACTGTTTTAGCAGAAGATTTAGCTATGGATTCTGTAGTCATTTCACTTGGTCTGTTGTAAGATTAAACCGAGGAGGCACTGTGTTATGCTTTCAGGGAGACTAGCCTGATAATAGAGGGTAATACATGCTAATAGAGGGTAGGAGCGATTGTCTGTGATGGTTAATAGGTAGCAGCTTTGTTTTGGAAGCATGAAAATTCACGAGCCATTTCTTACTCCAGTCAGCTATGGATTAGTCTTTTTCAAGCTCGGTAGAGAGGTTTGCTTTGTCAGCCTCGGCAGATTTTTGATCGCTGCAAGAGTAAACCGTCGTGTCATCAGCATATATACCTACTTGGGATCTTATTACATCTGGGAGATCATTAATGTAGATAAGGACCTAGAATAGAGCCTTGAGGGACACCTGTGTTCATATGATAGTATTGAGAGGCATGTTTCTCTTTCATTCTCAGTAACTCCTTATATCTTAGTGGTTTTATTGCCTTGCTTGGAGTAAAATGATTAAAAAAATGTAAATATTATGCCCTTTAAGTTTAGAATTGAGATGAGCATTTTTCTGTTGCATATTCACATGTATTTTGTGTCGACAATGACATCCACATGGATGATATAAATATTTTTATTAACATACATGTGTTAGCGCGTAGATACCCCATCTTCATCAGCTGCCAACCAGGGGTGATATCATGGTTTCGGTGGCTAAAAGTTGTCAGTGAGTTCACACAACAATAACTGTAGCATTCAGATGTAACAAAGTAATTAACTAATCTTCATGTCTCTTAACTGTTAAATGAAAATTTTTTTTTTCCATAGAAAACTGAACTTTTACAGAAAAACTGTTTGGGAAATACCAACAAATTTTGGAATGTAAAAGTTTTAGATTTATATTTCATCTCCTCTCTTTTTCCTTGTGGACAAGTTGAAGATTTTTACAAGGCCAAATTTTCATCTCAATCTTCCACAGGCTGTGAAATCTTGGCTGGTTAACAAATTTGGTCAATGTACCAGTATGCGTTTGTGTAACACTCATGAAATCTGTGACCTCAGAATGTTTGGTCAAACATTCTTAAGATTAGACATTTTTTATTTATCTATTTATTCTTTTTTTGATACCAAGGATATCTACTCGAGCATTTGTACTCACTAAATGTAACCTTGGTAGTATTGTGTGGATGATGCAATGAATAGCAGTTTGGAATGAGAAAAGCAGTGTTTGTCGTTGGTTTGCTTTTTGTTTGTCGTTGGTTTGCTTTTTGTTTGTCGTTGGTTTGCTTTTTGTTTGTCGTTGGTTTGCTTTTTGTTTGTCGTTGGTTTGCTTTTTGTTTGTCGTTGGTTTGCTTTTTGTTTGTCGTTGGTTTGCTTTTTGTTTGTCGTTGGTTTGCTTTTTGTTTGTCGTTGGTTTGCTTTTTGTTTGTCGTTGGTTTGCTTTTTTGCTTATTTATTGATGTGCAAATATTCTTGGGAAAGACTCCATCTATTCTCCCTTCAACAGTGGGTTAAATAGTGTGGCAGATTAGGCTCTCTAGCCATGATTGGCAACCAGTCTAGAAGATAACTCTGGATTCAAAACTGTAACAATTTAATTTATCAACAATGGGCATAATTGTCTTAGTGTGTGAATTTTTTTAAAGCTTAGTTGACTTTTTGTTTTTTATTTTAAATTGAAGAATAAACCTTGCTGTCATGGACCCAGTGCTGGAACAATTGAGTCATTCCAAGTAAAATTTATTTAGTAATATAATGAATTGACATTTTTGTTGTGTCTACCCTGCAGGCTATCACTTTTTTTTTTTTTTTTTTTTGCTGTTGCTCATGAGTTTACTTAGGAATTCTTCCTTGCCTCAACTTTCTATACATTTGAATAATAAATACAAACACTTTTGGAACCTGTCATCTGGTTTAACTTGTTTGGGCTTAAAAGCATAAAAATCTCTAGAGTAAAAACTTGATCTGCAGCCTTTCAAAGAGGCTGTGGGTTTTTTTCTATACTAGAAAAATGTTTCATAAGAAAATTGATATTTTGCTGCTCTTTAATCATTTCTAATTGTTGATCACAAAATACAAGGTTCAAGAGCCACTCAAGTAAGGAGGTTACTGAATGTTTTTATAGTAGAAAATGGATAGTCTTAGACTTAGAGATTATTGTTGTCGTGATCAGAGAAATGTTCTCTTGAGTCTGTTCCACAACATGAGTTTTTGGAAGAAGCTATCTTGGCAGAATTACCTCTTTACCAATCAAATATGAAGGAAATGAAGAGGAGTTGATTCTGTGTACATGGGATGATAGTGGGTCTTAGCAATAATGGTCTGGAATGGTAGAACTAAGGAGTATAGCTTGTTGGAATATCTGCCATAGAAATATTGATGTTTCGAGAAGCTTGCAAAGTTTCATCTGTATGAAATAGTTGATTTTAGTGATATTTATTGTTTTTACTTTTTTTAAGAACTTAACCTTTTGTGGGTTATTTGAAACTGTAACATATTTCAGATTGTATGAGGTCGCTTACTATACCTGGTGGTCACCTATTTAAATATTGACTGGGCTCAATGCTGCTTAACTTAAATGATTAAATTAGAACTGGTGTTTCTGTGGAAAAGGGGTCTTAGGGTAAAAAAATATATATGCGCAAATCCATCCATCCATACATACATATATACATGTGATGATAAAAGTAATGCCTTATTTTTATTTTCATTTTCATGGAAACTACAATAGATAAAATGGGTACAATGTTTTATCAGGCTTACTGCTGATGTGCTAACAGCCATCACTGAATATATATATATATATATACACACAATATATATATATATATATACACACATATATATATATATATATATATATATATATACACACACACCCACACCAGGCTTTTAAGAACAGTGAAGTCTGTCTGGTTCTCTTAATATCTCGAAACCATTTGACAAGGTTTGGCATGCTGGCTTTTTGTGCAAGTTTCAGAGCTATGGTATTTCTAGATGCTTGTTTGATTTAATTCAGTCATTCCTATCAAGTCATGAAATGAAGGTTGTTTTCAATGGGTAAGCTTCCAGACCCATACATACAAACACGGGCATCCCTCAAGGCTCTATCCTAGGTCCTACACTTTTTCTGATCTTCTGATGTAAGTAAGCATCTGTGCAGATGACACCACCATTGATGCCCATCTCAATATTAAATCTGTTAAGGCTAACAAACCTGGCTGTTGCACTTGAAAAGGACCTTCAATCTGTGATTGAATAGGGTAAGAAATGGCTCGTAAATCTTAATGTCTTCAAAATGAAGCTGCTCTTTTAACCACCATGGGAAACATTCCTGCCTACCATCAAATGGATAATGCTAGTCTCCTAGAGAACAACACACTGCACCTCCTTGACCTCACTCTCTCAAATTACCTCAAATGGAATGACTACATTGAATTCATAACTGCATCTACTGCTACAAAGGTTGGTTCACTGTGTTGGGCCAGGAAGTTTTTCTAATCAGAATCCATTTTGCACATTTATAAATCTACCATTTGCCTGTGCATTGAATATTGTTATATCTGGTCTGGTGCTTCTGCTATTCATCTTTAGGTTTTTTATAAAATCTCAATCAACCCTGACATGGCAGCCCACCTTCAGTCACTTTCTCACTGATGTAGTGTGGCTTCCCTCTGTCTTTTCTACAAGTATTTTATGGCAACTGCTCTGATGAGTTCTTTTCCTGGTACCTTGACCACATGTATTTACTCATACTACTAGATTGGCATTAAGGTCCCACCTTTTTCCTGTAAAACTAGTTAAATGTAACTGCCTCTTCTACTCTAACAATTTCTTTTTTTGCACTTTCCGTTTCCCTGTTAGCTACAATCTCCAAAAGTTTAAATGCAATGTCAATTACCATCTTTTATCTACTTTATTTCTATCCATCTCTTAACCAGAGGCCTTGCCGAAAAGATAAGAGGTTGTGAGGAGCATGGAACCACCTCTTAATTGTTGTTCTCAGGTTCACCCTGACCCGGAATGGTAGCACCTGTTAGGGTCCCAGCTATGGGCAAATAGTTACCCCCCCAACTGGGGTCAAAGCACTATGAAAGTATAGAAATACACTTTTATAGAAATATATATATATATTTTTGAAGGAAAAATATTACCAATAATACATTTTGAAGAAAAAATTATTGCCATAACACATTTTTGAAGAAAAAATTATTCTCGGCAATACATTTTCAAATACAAAACTAAAAGATATTTTCGGTTTTCTGAAATAGAAAAGAATGGGGGCAGGGGGATTTCATTGAAGTATGACTGGGTTGGCCTTCTCACTGTAACCAAACATTGAGAAAATACCTTAAATCCCCACCTTTTTGGCATTGGGTGCTCACAGAGGTTGATGTGCCGTTAAACAACAAAAAAAAACTCAAAACTCTTATCTTTTCTTTGACATTCTCTGTATCTTTTTTTATTCTCTCACTGTAGCTCCCTGTGCAACAGTGGCATTTCTGCCTTGCTTGAGGTGAAATGATCATAAATAAAAGATTTAGTGATGATCATATCCTTATTATGGCCTCTTGTAATGATAGAGCATTAGAGCAGGTTGATTTTGGAACCATGGTATTGCACTAAATTTGAAACTTGGGGTTTGACATGTTAAATGGCACAAAATACTTTTTTCCCAAATTAACATTTTCTTGAGGAAACAAGTTTAAATGAAGTTTAAGTTCAAAATAATAATGGAGTTTCATTGCAATGATCAGTGAAAGCCTTACAGCACAACCTTATAGCATTTATAATTTACTGATGCTTTACAAATTGTATATGGACAAGATGCATTGCACAAGCCCATCATTACTAAATCATTGTGTCATCAAATCATTCATTCATTTATTTCAAAGGGAAATTATACCGAACAGTTTAGCTGTATTATGATGTGCAGTAGTTTTAGTATGATTTTCAGTAAGTAATTCAAATTTAAAACATTGTTTTATAATTTGTGCCCAGCACTATTATGGTGTTAAATACACTTTGTCTATTTTTTATTTTTATGAATTATGATCTAACAAATCTTATTCATTGAGTAGCCTTTTTGTAATTTTTTTTTTTTCTTTTTTTTTTCTTTTTTTTTACACATGGTTATTAAATGCAGTAAAAAAAAAAAAAAAAAAAAAGGGCATATTTTGCTTGTGGTGATTCATGGTTGTATATTCTATTCAGTGTATACAATGCTACAGTTATCCACCTTTCGATGCTTCCATCCATTCACAACATCCAAATCACCATTCTTACTATGGTTAGCAATGAGACAAACATCTGTTTCACCCTGGAATGTGTGATTAATAGCAGCTGCTGCTGCAGTAGAGCAGGTCGATTTTAGAATTCTGGTATTGCACTCAATTTAAAAGTTGGAATTTGACATGGTAAATAACACAAAATTTTTTTTTTTTTTTCAAATTATAGTTTTTTGAGGACATGAGCTTAAAAATTGTTTACATTCAAAATTGTAGCATTGGAATTTGATTCCAGTAATTAATGAAAGCCTAATAAAATTTATAATTTTCTAATGCTTTACAAGATGCATGGCACAAGTACATTATTACTAAATTATTGTGCCATCAAATAATATTCATTTACTTCAAAGTGAAATTTTACTGAACAATTTAGCTATATTATGATATTGTACAGTAGTTTCAGTGTGACTTTTAAATAAACAAAGCAAATTTAAAACATTTTGCCTTGTAATTTGTGCCCAGCAGCATTATGGTGCTCTATACACTTTTATCTATATTTTGTTTATATTAATTAATATAAACAATTAATCATAATTATGATTTAACAAGTAATGTCACAAATTTTATTCATTGAGTAGCCTTTTCTGTAATTTTTTACAATATTTTTTACTCATTGAATCCATTAAAAAAGTTGTATATTTTGCTTGCAGTGTTTCATAATTAGAATTCTAGTTTGAATATATTTTCGTTTGGTGTGTCTAATACAAAATATATTTACTTTATTCAGATTTATTTTTAAAATAATAAAATTATGAAGTCAGTTTGTAAACTAAAATGGAGGAAATTAGGTATTTCTGTTCAGATTTTTTTTTTTTTTTTTTTTTTTTTTTTAAAATCTTTAAAACTAAATGCTGAAAAAAATTGGTAATGGTTATGAATTTGATTTTTGGTGTCAGTACTTATTGCTTTTAACCCCAGTTTTAATACTGAGTGTAATATTGATTTTTTTTTTTTTAAAAAAAAAAAAAAAAAAAAAAAGCAAAAGTGAACCTGCCTTAACAGAGCAATGAAAAAAAAATTCAACCTGTCCTAATAAAGTAATGCAGAACAAGTAAAACACTTTCTAGAGTAGCCAAAGGAATTGACCTTTTTCTAGCCTCTTAGTGATGATTCATATATATAAGTACCTCTTGAGGTCTGGTATGAACTTGAATCTCAACAAATCTTCAAAGTAGGGAGCATTATCAAAAATACTGTTCATGATGATAGGTGAAAATTTCCTTGGTGATGATGCCTTACTAGCTTGATACTGAATGTTAAAATTTCTGCCTATATCATTATTACACTATTTGCATATCCAACAGGTACATAAAATATCCAATGCATATATGGACAAGCCACACAACTTGGTTGGGCTTGTTGCTACATGTTGAGACACCAGTTTCCATATGATTACTTAACCTATGTTGAGCCTGGTCAGTACCTAGATGGGTGACTGCTTGAGAATTTCAGGTGTTCTAAGCTTGAATGTGCAGGTGGTATAATTCATAATGGCTTGGAATTGGAAATTGGAGAGCCAAGTTCCAATTTCATTTGAGTTTGCTATATTCACTTATGACCAAATACTTTTTAGGAAAAGTATGAATCCACTTCTCTTTCCAGCTATGGGTTAATTAGTATGACTTGTTAAGAAATCATTATTTCTTCTTCCCCAATTTTTACACTCTAAAAATTTCTGACTTTAAATAACCTTCAAATGTTGATAAATCTTAGAAAAGGAACAAATAGTCAACAATTTGGTTGGAAACCAATTTAGAAGGAAAAATTGATTTCAGGCTGATTTGGTATATACATACCCTGAAGTAGATTTCCTTGCATCAACACTTGAGCAGCAGTTGATTCTTTGCCAGCTATCTGAGATCCTCCCAGCACCACTTCATTGCTAGATCCTAAGAGGGATGTTGAGTGTAGGTTTGAACCTTTTCTAAGCCAGATTTGTCAAATATTTGAAGCAAAAAAATCTGTTCATACCTTATTTCTTAAGAACCTAAAAATATTTTCCTTTCCATGTTAGTTGTCATTTTAGCAATTCTTAAAAATATTTACACTACTTGCTTGGTTTATAAAAACATTTAAAATTGAAATCCAACTGACAAAATAAAATATGACTTTACCTGTTCAGGCTCAAGTGTGAATGAGAGGGTTATGAGGAGATAACATTTGTAGTCAGATAAAAAAAAATCTATTAAGGTTTATAATTGAACAAAGCTTTTAATCATCAGCCAAGTTTTGTTGGATATTGTGACTCTAGTAATACCCCTTTTCTGATGTAAGGTAAACCTCTAGTCCCCAGGTTGATTGACTAAAATAACAGGAAGCCATGTTTACTTATCTTTATTTAGACACTTTTATAAACAAAGCCTATGTCCAATAATGTCTCTATCATAATGATTATCTTTGCAAAAAGTAACCAGCCCTTAACTCTCTTCGAGTCAGAAGCTGTACACCAGTGGTTTTCAGCCTCCCTCCCAATGCACCCTTTATCACCATCAGTCAGACTGTTGCTTCCCCACCACCACTTCCAAGATTGTCTGATTCAAAAAGAACATTTCAAATAATATACACATATATTATTGAAAATCAGACAACTTCAGAATCTCTTGGATTTCTCCTGAATGGTCTCCTTGTTTCAGTTGGTGACTGCTGTCATAATCCTTGCCTTCAGATCATCTTTGGTATTACAAGGAGTTTTCTTGGTCTCTCACTCAACTGTACCCCGCACATACTAATTGCAGTCTGGAGAGTTAGATTTTTTTTTTTTTAATCACCCCAAGCAAGGCATTCCATTGCCACTATTGCACATGGGGCTACATAGGGGAAGGTAAAGAGGAGTGGTTAGGTGTAGGAAATGTCAGAAGGAAGATGATAGATGGGTAAGGATTCCGAGGATGAGGGTTGGGCAGATGGGAAGAGTGTTTGAAAGAATGGGAGCAAGTTACTGTGTTAGGTGTTAGATGGCCAGCTGTAAGGGGTTATGTGGTCAGAGAAATTATTTAACAGCCAGGAATGGGTTCTCTGCTTGTGTGGCATGGTGCAGAGTCCTGTTGTGAGACAGTCTTTCAGAAGCTACTCTCAAAGCATTTGGTGTAGAACTGTGTTGAGTCTGAGGCCTTTTGGGAATATGACTAGAAGAATTATGTTATCACAATTGATCACTCCAAACACCTTTTATAATCACCATTAGGCTCATTCAAATTTTTTTCAAATCCTCTGCATTGTCCTCAGATTGATACCCAAACACTCTCCAATGTTTTTATTGGAGCTACCAGCGTGAATCCCAAGAAGTACAGCATGCTGTTTCCAAATTTCTAATAGTGAATTGCATCATGGTGCTTCTTTTCTCACAGTGTCTAAATGACCCTACTATACTGTACATGCATAAAATTAAAATATAAAGGTAACAGTTTACCCATCGCACCCTGTATACATTAACATGCATTATTTTTTATAGTTTTACATATTTAATAGCAATAGAAAATGTTGATTTTTAAAACTTGAATACATGTAGACTAATTTGTCTTCATTCATAACTAATGATCAAATAAATAAACTGAAGCATACTCCAATAAACAAAATGTTTAATAGAATTCCAGGGTATTGGAATTCAAACAAATTCTGTAAATAAAAACAAAAAAAAAAAGATTTTCCCCCTCAACCCATGAAACCTCCACGTGGTCCTTTCTGGTTGAGTATCCCTGTTGTACACAGAATCAAAATTGTTCATAAACTGTCCAAACTGAGTCTTTTTTTTTTTTTTTTTTTTTTTCCCACTCCATATCTTGATCAGGATTTGGGTATTGTAGACAAGATTTTGTTGGCTACATCATGATTTTTTGTTTTTCTTTAAACTAAAATTCATTTCAATATACATTTATCATATAAGTGACATTAGGTGTAAAACTAGTGCAGATCATTTGACTGAAAAGTATGTTAAAATGTGAATATTTAATGTTTATAAAATAATATATAAAACTACTTGATATTTCCTTTCCTAGCATAGCTGACAATAATTAGACAATTTGATTTGTACAAATAATCTTGCCTATACAGAGAGTGGCAGTGATTGTCACAGTGAGTGTTAGTGTGTAGCAGGAGTTGAGTAGCTGGACTGCTGCTTAGTTGGTCAGTAAGAATATAGACTTTTTACCCAGACTTACGCCTTCTTTACAAGATTATATATATTGATTCCTACTAACAGTATTCCTGTATTTACTAACCAGTGTTCCCGGTTGTATATATTTTGTTCAATATAACTTACATCTCTCTATATCTGTTTTTGTTATTATTTTGTGTACTTTCTAAACAAGAATCCGCAACAAAATATATATATATATATATATAGTGTATCAAGGCAGCAGATAATTTTCTAAACATATACTGTTAAATATAAAAGACAATGAATGTCTGTTTAATCATGAGCTGTTCTAAACATCGTATTTTGGCTTTAATTTCAGGTGAAAATAAAGACAAAAATTCTCCAACATTTGGATAATTTTTTATTAAGTTGGTTCTAAGTTTTCGGCTCACATGAACCATCTTCAGAGAGGCTACAAGGATGTTAACACAAAAACATCTATCATGTTGGAGAATTTTTGTCTTTATTGTCACCTGAAATTAAGGCCAAAATATGTTTAGAACGGCTCATGATTAAACAGACATTCATTGTCACTTGTATTTAACAGTATATGTTTAGAGGATATATAATTTTTTTATGGTCTAGTGGTTGGTTTATCAGGTGACAATTTTTTATCAATCCTCAACATATGTTTTGTTGGAAATGAATGCTGAGGTAAAAGTACCTATTTGTTGAGTACAGGAAGTAAGCTCAAAATATTCCCCAACTATAAAATCGGGTTAGACTACAGTTCAGTGCAGGAAGTATGAAAGGATGTAAGAGGATGATGTCTAGACCGCAGAGAGGAAATGGGAAGGAGAGGGGGGCGACATCACAACTAGAATTTGAACTCAGCTCTTCAATTTTTCATTCTGAGCCAATATCCACTGCACCATAAGATACATTTTATACATATATAAAGGAACATTATAATTTGGTTGTTTAGTCAGTCCTTTCATATGCGCACCCATACACACATGCACTCAATAAAAAAATAAAATTCACCCTTGATGTCTAAAAGAATAAGTGAAAGTGCTTGGATATGCAGAAGTTTTCAATAGTTTTGATACTTTGTGAACAGAAAAGAAAACACTTGTGCGAACAAGAAAAATTGATTAAAACTTAATTGCAGTATCTTGTCAGTCATCTTTGAAACTTGTGTGAACAGTGTCGAGTTATGATAATGTTTAGTGCCAAAATATTTTTTTTTTTATCAATAAGTGCTCAATATCAGGGTGAAGATAAATTGTTGAGTTGATAATTTTAGTGCAAAGAATTTGTCACTTTAACTGAGGAGGCTCATTTCAGCAAGAAACCCAGCCCCGATGAGTGAAGGTGTTATAATGGTGTCCTCACGAAACTTCAAATTTGATATGAACCTGCTCAGTTAAACTGAGAAAGTCTTCATACTAAAAATATATATATATATATATATATATATATATGTGTGTATGTATGTTGAGAGAAACTGAACACAGTTAAATGTTTATGTTGAGTTCCCTTCTCAATATTTTATGATCTGGATAAGATCTACCGATCTCTATATCTTTATCTAATTGGTAATTTATATTGGATAAAATCTTTTGGATTATCTTCTCGGTTTTTACAGATCTGCCATAATCTCCTCTCTTCTCACACACACAGTGTGTGTGTGTGTCTCATGTTTTTCGTTGAGAGGAGAGATTTAGTTTGTTCTTGATTAGTAACAGACAGGGCATCATCAAGTGTGGGATATTTTGTTTGATATAGGACTTGTCTTAATTTGTTCCTATAATGTTGAGAACCATATATTAGTTAATTATCTGTTTTAGGGATTGAACTTACAATCACTAGATGATAGTAATACTTGATTTAACTAATACTCCTTCCACTGACTTGAAGAACATTGGTGGTGTGTTGGAGCATTTAAATCTCAATGTCAAATGATTTTATATTTTGTGTTTTTGTTTTCAGGGAGGTATCATATATAACAGGTTTATGCTTGTCTTTCCTTTATGTTAAATATTTATTTTTTGTTAATTGCTGTATTAGGGAGAATTTCCAAGAGCAATTGTTGATCTAGCTCAACCATATGCAAACTGCAGCTTGTGGGGCTGCAAACTCCATTGTGTTTAATCTCATAAGGAAAATAACATTGTTTTGTTTGATTCCCAATTGTTCATTCATGCTCTCTCATACATGATTAATTAGAATTTTTTTTTTTTTAAATTTCTTAATCTTTAAGAGAAATAACATTTTTAAGCCATTGGCAATTTTTACTAAGGAAGATCATGTTTGTAAACATATTTTGCTACAGAAACAAAACTTGTTTTATTTATTTATTTTTTTTTAATTTTTAAATGAATAAATTACACTCAGCGATATATATTAATCACACTGTCATCAAAAAAAAAAAAACCAAACTTTCCTCCCAATTCTAAGGTATGTTTACACATATGATCTTCTGTAGTAAAAATAGCTGAGGTACCTACTACAAAAAAATTCTTGAATTTTATTTTTAGTACTGCAATTCGCCTTGTGATGAGTCATAGCTCATTCAGTCCACTGGTCCAAAAAAGTTGCCCATGCCTGTTCTAGCATCTTATAAAAAAAATGCTTGTATGCTATGGGTATTTTGTTCAGGGTATGGCAGAAATACTTCCCACATTTGTTTTTGTCAACTTTTAGAATGTGGGAGGTATTTCTACTGCACCCTGTATGTTTTCTTGAAAGAGAAATGGCGAAAATAGAATGTTTCTAGTAGAGGAAAAACTTTACGTTTCTACAAGCTGAAAAGCTAATGTCTCTGGATACATTTTTAAGCTGGTCCAGTTTTTCCTATGAAATTATGAAATGAAAGTTATCCTGAATGGCCACTCATCTAGATCCTGTCATATTAACATAGGTGCTCCATCTTTTGGCTTACACGATTTTTTAATATTCATTAATGATGATCCTGATGAAATTTGCTTTCAACTTAGAATCTACATTGACGACACAACCGTTTACTCCTGTGTTGATAGGCTGATCAGTCTGAAAAGGTCTAAATGCCAAAGACCGTTAACTGAAGTAAAAGATGACTTGTCACTTTTAATGTCTCTGAAGTTAAACTTCTCTTCATTATCTATTTTCCATCTCTAAGTTCTTGGACTAACATTCTCAGCTGACATGAAGTGAAAAGACTATATTGAATCCATTGCTAGGTCAGCTACTAAGCTGATTGGTTCACTGTGTGGTATGAGACAAATTCTCTCTCCAGGATCTGATATATTTGTAAGTCTACTATTCGTTCATGCTTAGAATATTGCTGCTACATATACTTTTTCTATTTACCTTGAGTTCCTTCATAACATCCAAAGAATCAGCCATATTATTGGTCCTGTCTTGGTAATTTGGCTTCAGTCATTTACCCACTGCCACAAGGTTGCTTTTCTCTGCCTTTTTTATAAATACTTTCATGGTAATTATTCAGATGAACTACCTATACTTCATGAATTTAAGCGCAGTAGTAATGTCCAGATCTCATCACTTTATGCTGAATCCTTTAACAAGGTTACAGACAAGGTGGTACTCAAGTGAACGAACAGCAACACGTGCATAGATGAAAGAAGTTTTATTGTAAAGAGAATATACTACGGCAACAGGGAATCTGGTGGCAAGCTAGTAATTGCTCATGCAAGTCACAGGTATCTCCTGTGCTCACTGTATATGGCTACTAATATAGTCAGTCCATGTAGGTAATAGGGAGTGTGGGACATTCCATTACAATTTACAGTTAAGCACCTGTTAGGGTCCCAGCTATGGGCAAATAGCGAACACACAAACAAAATACTATGAAAATATAAAAGTACGAGCAGTACATTGTTATTCAAAAAAGGACCAACAATACATTTTAATAGTAAAACAGTAACTGGTGGTGCATGAGATGGGAAGAGTAAGAATTCCCATGGTCAATTTAAGCATTGATTTTTGTCAGGGGAAATGTACCACTATGCAGAAGGATAGTTGGGAGTCTACTTTTTAATATTTTTCTTAATTTTTTTTTTTTTTTTTTTTTTTTTAAATGACCCACATCTACAGATATTAAATGCAGTAGATAACTGCTGTATTCTTTTTTGAAAGTTTTTCTCCAT
The DNA here is from genome assembly GCA_037127315.1 of Ascarosepion bandense. Classification (NCBI taxonomy): domain Eukaryota; kingdom Metazoa; phylum Mollusca; class Cephalopoda; order Sepiida; family Sepiidae; genus Ascarosepion; species Ascarosepion bandense. The sequence continues at coordinate 1,281,619 of JBBBDQ010001417.1, forward strand.
GTAAAAGTTACTGTGTTAAACTTATCCTTCACAAAAAAAGTATTTGAAAATAAGAAATTAAAATGAAACTGAAGAGCCACATGCAATTTTTTTCTTTGTTGGGTAGAATAATAAATTTACAGGGAGTGTGTAAGTTTTGAAACAAATTGGATGAAAAAAATATGGAAGTGTATGTTAATAGAAATCAGTGAGAATACGTACACAGATTATATATATATATATACATACACACACACACCTTCAGTTTTATTTAAATAGATTACCAACAATAAATACTATCTGTGCTTGAAGGCATACAATTGCATTTAAAATATATTTAATTGAAAGCATAAAATTATTCAAAATATTTAGATTTTGGCATTAAATAACTCATAGGTCTTGATATGCCATTAAACAAGATCAAACATTTGTTGCCTCAAGTCCTGATTTTTTGCAAGGAAATTATACATAAATTGTTTCAAAATGTTGTTCTCATTTTCATTATTATAGCATTATCATTACATTTTGACCAAATATTCTCCGACCATCATTAAGTGTTCATTGTTTTGGCTGATATGAGATATGCTTTTTTTGCCCATATGATACCAATTATTTCTCAACTAAGGTTTTACTACATAATGCAAGGTCTTTTATGTTATTTTTTTTTCATGAATCCTAGTGACTAGAATTGAATTTGACATTGAAGATAGCTACACATGTTTAACCAGCTTCCATATTTTCTATATTGCTTTACAAAAGGAAAGGAGTTCAGTGGTATATTTTTGGAGCTTTTATATTCAATGTAAGATGATTTTGACATTTGGTTATCATGGCTGGTTTATACTGCTTTTTGATAATTTTCTATTTGGGTGATGAAACTGTTTAACATAATTTAAATGCAACTTGAACTTAAAAAAGAAATACAAAAAAAAATTAAAGAATTCAAATGACTAACACTTGGGATGATATACTTGAAAGATAAAAGAACCATGCTTGAAACTTGAAAGGATGTTTGCTTATTAGTTCTTATGAATTTAACAATTTGAGTCTTTGCTATAATGGTAAGAAAAAACATTAATAAAAATGTACTAAAGTCATGCTACTAAAAACAAAATGGTTACAAGGGAGCCATTTTTGAATCTGTTTGAATCATAAGAAATTCCAGAAATTCAGTGGTCTGTCACTCACTTAAGTGCCATACATGATACACACTTGGGTGATCATGTCTTGAAAGAGACATTACTGACTGAGCAGAAGATTTTCTCACGATAGGTTGTCATTATTTTCTGCTGTAGATTAGTTGCCAACCAAGGCTACAGAACCCAATCTGTCTTGTTATTTGACCCCTAGTTGGAAGGAAGAGATGGATTAATACTTTTCCCAAGAGTAGTTGCAGGTAAGTGAATGCAACAAATTGAACAGAAAATTTAGCTCTAGGATGATTTATTAATCTCATGAGAGGATAGCTGAGTTATTAAAGTATTCATTTTTTTTTTTTTTTTTTTTAAGAAAGATGCACACTTCATTTTCATTCCTGGGTTTTTTTTGGGGGGGTATTTTTTTCTCCACCACCACTGTAATTTGTATCTGGACATATACTCCTGGCTTTGAATTCATATTCATTAAATGTGTCTCTAGTTTCCTGAATGTTTTTATAGACTCAGATTTATAGCAACAACAATGTTCACTCACATCTTTTGATTGCAGGACCTTGCTTGTTTTGCTCATTCTTTCTAGCATGTTGTTTCAAAGAATTGTGAGATTGTTTCTAGGTTTACCATTTTATTTCTCAATCCTTCTGCTTCTTGCCTTGTATTCACTTGCTGTTCATTATCAGCTGATAGAGAAACCAATGCATGTTTTATTTTATTGAAACTTCTCTACAGAGCATGAACAGCATCAAAATGTGCTGAAAATTGTGTCAGATAAACATTTCACTTTTTCTTAGATGTCAAGACATTTCAGCAATGAGTAGAAATAGCAAAAATGAATACAGATGCTGAATAAAGTGTAAGAATTTAGTCTTTAGACAACATTCTGCTGCCTTTACTTCCATGTGAAGACTGTGTCCAGCACAAGAGATTCCTTGAGTTGATGAATCCATGCATACAATTCAGTATATCATCCAGACATATTTGAAGCATTATTGTATGACTGACCATGGCAGTTTGATAATGGAATGTTTTTCTCATTAAGAAATTCTGCAACAGTATCTATTAGATCCTTTGTTTCATGAGAAAGATGATGCACATCAAGAAATGTTCTACAGGTTCATAGCCTTTAATATGTCGGACAGTAAATGTCAGTTGATCTGTGTATGCAATTTCTAAAGTGAAATCTATGCTTATTGAATTCATAATCTCAGATAACCACAACCTGCTTACCACACAAATGTTTGATGTTCTGATTGAATCTATGGTTCAGTCACTGATCTATGTAAAGCTCTAAACCTGGATTTATATACAATATATAAATATATCCAGTAATCAGGTCATTGATATTCATAGTAATACAGTATATCTGTTACTTGTTTTTTTTTTGTTTTTTTTTTGTTTTTTTCTTTCTCTGGTTTGATTTAATTCTTGAATAACCTTTAAACTTATTTTGAATTTTTAATTGTAATATATTTATATTTTTACTTTTTCAAATACATTATTTTTATTGTTATAAAAATCCAGTATTGATAGTATTTTAGTCCACTTTTTTTCACATTCTCTCTGTTACAAATGTAACAAAATGGTGGCTTGTCCTAAGCTTTGATGTTCACTTGAAAACAAAATTCATATTTCTCTTTAAAGTTTAAATCAAAATATGTAGCTAGTTGCAATCTGTGTGTGTGTGTGTTTTTTTTTTGTTTTTTTTTTTTTAAGTGAATTTCGAATTTCTTAATCCAAATTGAATGAAGAAATTCTTGAACAGAAAATGATATTTTTAAACAAACACAATTACAAAGTCAGTTTTATCTGAAGAGAAATATGAATTTTGTTTTCAAGTGAACATCAAAGCTTAGGACAAGCCACCATTTTGTTACATTTGTAACAGAGAATGTGAAAAAAAGTGGACTGAAGAAATACTATCAATACTAGATTTTTATAACAATAAAAATAATGTATTTGAAAAAGTAAAAATATAAATATATTACAATTAAAAATAAGTTTAGAGGTTATTTAAGAATTAAATCAAACCAGAGAAAGAATAAAAGATAATGTCTCCAAAAGGAAGTCAACAATAGTCTTGGTTGCTAATCTTAAGATAGAAATGAGTTTTACTGACAAATCTGTGCTAGAACCATGTGAAGACTGATTGTCAGTAATCATGGTCAGTTCTTTGATCTTTTTGATAATACCAAAATTGTCTGCAAGTGAACTGAACTAGTGAAACAAACCAGCCCTTTTATTCATTGGCGGCCTCTTTTCTGGTGTCTTCAACATGAAAAGAGAACATTCTACCACTTAGTTTTTTTATTTGAGAACCAACTCAAATGAAATATATCTTTCTATTATGACATATTTTTGCCAATCATGTAACTTGTCATAATTTCTATTTTTAGCATTTCCTTGGAAGAGGCTTCTGTAACACTCAGATTAGCATGGGATCCCTCTGCATGTGTGGCTGCTGAGCAAGTGCCCACTAAGCCCATGTGTTAAGACGGCACCTGTATGTGATTTCATTTGCTGTACAAAAAGTTTATCCAGCCACTGAAGGTGACTCTGCTCCTTGAACAATAGTGTTTGAATTTCATAGTTGTGTTGTCGTATTCTGCTATGGTAACAAAAAACGACTTGAAAAAAATGCAGTTGGAAAGGAAGTAATATTAATACAGTGCTGAAGGTTAAACAGAGCAGATGTTTGTAAAAGGATTTGGTTGGCTGACCTGGCAAATGGGTGTGTTCAGAAATAAGTACTAACTGGCAATTATCATTATTTACTCCATGAACTGAATAATGAGGAAGGTTTAAAGAAAATGGAAGCAAAAAGGACACGTGTTTAGAATCAGAAAGAGATAGATGAAATTTCTTGGGCATGTGATGAGGAAAAAAGGCCTGGAGAATCTGATACTCATTGCATTTCTTGAAGGCAGAAGGGACAGCAAAGCAGAGAATAACCTACCTAGTGAGATAGCAGAGCAGTAGTGGAAGAGGTAAAGAAAAAACTTGCTAGAAAGCCTGAAGTGACTTGTCAAATAGAAATTTTTTGCCAATGTCATAACAAAAACACTCTAATAAAAATTACTTATATATAGTAAGATTTTTAACTTTGAGTCACGTAATATTGAGAGGAAGACTGGTTTTCTTGTGAGTTTTGTCTTTTCCTTCTCTCCTCAATATTTCATATTGCTCTGGATAATATTCAAGTTCTCTATTTTTGTTTCTAATTTTATATTAATTAGATAAAATTTTTGGGATTATTTTCTTCGTTTGTACAGATTTGCTATTTTTCCTTATGTGTGTTATGTTGTAATGGATATCAGCTCAGAATGAGAAATTGGAGAGTTAAGTTCAAATTCCAGTCATATTCGTTTCATTAACTTATGCACAAATACCCTCACTAATAATAATAATAATCCATTTCTTCTCCCTCCAGCTATGGGTCGAATAACAGGACAAATTAGGTTCTATAACCTTTGTTGGCAACTGATCTATTGCAGAAAGTAATGGAAATCTTCTGCGGGAAAATCTAACTAGTCAGTCATATTAAAAGAGACATGATCACCCAAGCATATATCACATAACTTAGTTAACTGAGATGTGTGTGTGTGAGAGTGAGTGAGAGAAAGTGTATTTATAAGAGAATATATTCCCTTTTTATGAATTTCTCTTAACAAGCTCTTGTCAAGTACCACTTGGACTGGCTCTGTAGCTTGTCACTGGGAGACTAAAAAAGTTTTTGCTATTTACCTGGATAACCTTACCCAATTATTCTTCTTTGCCTAACACATTTGCTTGTTTGTATTCCAGAAGGAAACAGGTCTTGCCCTCAATATATATATATATATATATATATATATATATATATACACACACACACGAAGCTATTTATTTTCATCATGGATAATATCAGTTATCAACATTAAAAATTAGTTACTTCCTAAGTATTTGAAATTCTGATTTTGTTTGTTGTACTAGAGTTATCTACCTTGGTAACTGATTTGTATTTTTTGTTTCATTGAAAACTTAAACTTAGATTTTCTGTTTTTGATAGCATGAGTAAGTAATTAGTTAAAAAAAAAAATTAAATGATTTTTATAAGACAGTTGTGTAAAGCAATTGTTGCAATTTTTATATTATTTGCTTAATATTATCATCCAGTTATTAATAAAAAGATCATACCAAAGTGCTAATAATAGTTGAATGGTTTGATATTTTTCCTTCTGAACTAATATCAATAAGGAAGAAAGAATTAAGATTGTGTTGCATCAAGTGGGGAGAGGATTCATACCCTGAAAATGGTGGTTATATCAATGGGGAAAACTTAGACATTTGCGCCATTTTTTTTTCAAGTAGAAGTGGGATGTTTTCTTTCAAAATTAGATTTATCTAGAATGTCTGGCCTGTAATGTCGTCAAGGAATGATTAGCTTATCTTAATCTGAATATAGGTCTCATCATTTCCAGTATTGGGAAGTGATTACTAATTGAGATATTAAGTTTCCTTGTATTTTACTACATTTTTATGTCTCCACCTACACACTCAAATTTTTACTATTTGTTTTTTTCTTAATTTAATCTTTTGCTTTTTGAAAAAAAAATGTTTTATTTGTATTTTTTATATCTTTAATAGTAGTAGATATATTCACCTATCATCTGGTTAACATACTTTCTCCATCTTTTAAACAGGAGTTTGTTTATCCCTTGATTCCTTTTAAAATTGTTTCTGGTCAATTCTGAAATTTTCTCTTTGACTCTCAGTAACCCCTTGCATCTTAGTGGGGTTATTGCTTTGCTTGGGGTGAAGTCAAAACGAAACAAACTATCCTTCAATAGATTTACTTTGTTGCTTAACATTTTAAAGATCTACTAATGGATATTTGTGCTGTCATATTGGCAGCTCGAGATATAAGATGCTATACTGTTTATCTGAAGAAAGCAGTTACTGTAAAGGCATGAATCTAATACTTTTCATACAGTCTGTCAATTGATGTCATTGAGTGAATACACGGAGAAAAAAAAACTCACTCTTTTATTTACTTGTCCTGACAGTAACATTTAAGATATTGTCCACTTTGATAACTCCTTTCTACAAAGGCTGACAAAACTTTTGTTAAATTTGTGTCACACACTTTGCTACTGTGGTTCTTTTTTGTTAATGACTGTTTTATCTAAGTTTATCATGCTTTCAAGTATTTAGCCAAACCTATTGTTGTCTTGGCACAAGAAGTTTTTGACTGGTCTCTATAATTTATCTCAGAGTTTAACTCCTCAGCCAATATGCTTGTTGAGGTGTGGTCATATCCTTGAAATTATCAGCTGAAATCTTGGTAGCCAGGTATTTAGCTTCTGACTTGATATGCTTAATAGACCTTATCATATATAAAGCATGAAGCTAAATTTTCTCTCCCTTTTTGGTGATTATTTACTTCATAAAAGTAAATGCTTGAATAGTGGGTTTTAAATCTACATGTTCTTTCCCTTTTTTTTTAATTTTTTATTTTTGGTAGGATAATATATATATATATAATCACCAAAAAGGGATAAATTATATTTTAGAACATGTACTTTTTTTTTTTTTGTCAGTCAGTTAAGTGCCATGTGTGATACACACTTGGGCGATCATGTCTCAAAAGAGACATGAATGACTGGGCAGAAGATTATCCTGCAGTAGGTTGCCATTGCTTTCTGCGGTAGACTGGTTGCCAACCAAGGCTATAGAACCCAATCTGTCCTGTTATTTAACCCATAACTGGAAGGAATAGGTGGATTAATACCTTTCCCAAGGGTATTTGTGCGTAAGTAAATGCAATGAATTCAGCTGGAATTCGAACTCGGCCCCTAATTTCTCATTCTGAGCTGATATCCAATGCACCACACATGTTCTAAAATATAATTTATAAAAAATATTCACAGCTCTATATTATATATTGAGCATTGTTTTAAATTAATGTTTTGGACGTTGTAAATTTTTCTTTGTTCCTTATTCACACACACACACACACATATATATATATATATATATATATATATATATAAATAAAATAACTTTTTATAAGTTCTCGTTAATCTTTCATGAAAAGTAATATTACAAAAATTACTAAGAAACATGTCACTGAAAATAATTTCCATCTTTCTAGCAGCATTTGAATTCCTCATAAGGAAAAACTTCTTTTAAGGCTAACCATAAGTCAACCTTGTTTTTGCTTTTTATCTGGCATCTTCATAAGTGCAGCTCAGCCAGGCCATGTATCATCAATTGAAACAAGTGATAATCAGTTAGGGCAATATCTGGTGGGGTAGGACTTCCCATTTAAGTGTTTCCAAGTTGGTTTTCACCCGTTTTGCAACATGTGGCCTAGTGTTGTCAGGTTGCAAAATCACTTTGTCATGTCTCTGCTTGTATAGTGGACAATTTTTCTTCAATATTTGACTCAAATGCATCAATTGTAGTTGATGTTGAGATCCTCTGATGATTTCAGCTGGTTTGAGCAGCTCATAATAAACTACAATCAGCTGATCTCACTAAATACAGAGCAGAAGCTTCAAATCATGGATGTTCAACTTTGCCACCCATGTTTATGCATGACTGAGCTTACCCCCCATGATTTTCTATACTTATGGTTATTGTAGTGTATCCACTTTTCATCACCAGTCATAATACAATGCAAAGAAGTTTCCCTTTTCTGTTGTTCATATGTGACAAAAACCTGTCTGATGTCTCTTGGCTTCAACTCGTTTGGCACCCAATGTCCTTGCTTTTGAATCATTCTTAATGATTTAAAACATTTCGAAACTTGTGTGATCAACTCCTAATGATTCTACAAGTTCAGGTTGCACTTCACATGAATTTTCATGAAGTAATGCCTCCACTTCTTTGTCTTCAAACTTTTTTGGTGTGCCTTTTTGGTGTGCCTTTTTGGGTGTGCATTCATTATCTTTAACATCAAGATTATTATTATTGAAGCATCTAATCCAATCTCCGCATGTTTCCGACAGATTATGGTTGGTGTAAGTTTCAACAAGAATTATGTGTGCTTCGGCTACAGATTGCTTTTGAATAAAATAGTACAGTCCACTTTCTTTGACACAAAATCTGACATATTTTACATTATGAAAAACAGTTGTTCACACTTCAGCAAAATGATATAAACTGTATTTCAAGCTTGTTTATAGTACTTCCTTATAAATGCCTTATAATCTGAAATTGTTCGCATACAGTTCTGGGAAGGCCATCTATTAGAAAAGAACTTGTTCAAGGTCCTTATATATACATGAAGGCACACATGTATATATAAAATATTTTCGGGTGTTAATAGAACAGTGCTATTAAATATTTATTACTAAATATACACTACCGGCCATAATGATTAGGCCACCCCAGTTTTGTTTTTTTTTTTTAAATAAATGTTTTTCATACTATTTTTAGTATTTATTGCCAAATAAAAATAGGATGGTTCTTTTATAAATATTACTTTGCAAAATTTTACAAGGCAAGGAAGCAAAGATGAATCACTGTCCAAATTACCCTCAATTTTCTTCATTCTTTCATTGATGAAACTACAATATAGGTAATTAAATATTTATAACTTCATTTGATGCAATTGTTATTGTGCAATATTAATAAAAGAATTATTCTATTTTCATTTACAATTATTCACTTAGCAATAAATACTAAAAAATAGTATGAAATACATCATTTTTTTTAAAACACTGTGGGTGGCCTAATAATTATGGCTGGTAATGTACCTATCATCTTACATCATGTTACATAAATATACATATTATACATTGTGACAACTAGGATAATTATATTTAATAGCTCAGTTTATACTATGTTGAGTCCCTTTTATTTCCACCTGAATATTTTTATGTGTGCATTCCCATAGGTAAATTTATTAACACACATTATATATAACTTCTTTTTTTCATTGTTGTTTATTTTTTGTTATTGATGTTTTTTTTGTTTCTTTCATCAAAATTTCCAAATTAAGATTTTCCAGATATAACCAAAAACATTAAATGCTATCTGTATGTGGAATTATCTGTGCGAAGGTTTCTCATGTATGAACGTATTTGTTTAGCCTAATTTGGCCTAAGACCATAAGTGCTGGGTGCCAAATAAGTAAGTAAACTCACTACAGCTTGCTAACGACACCATTAGATCCCAAGTTGGCATGTATGCCAATGACACAACAATCTACTGTCACATCGATCAAAAACCAGGTGTGGACGACAAAGTGAACCTTGCTGCCGTACTTGAAAAGGACCTCCAATCCGTAGTGGCCTGGGGTAGGAAATGGCTAGTAAATTTCAATGCCTCTAAAACGAAGCTGTTATCAACTAACCACCATAGACAATCACATCTACCTCCCATTAGCATGGGACAGGCTAGCCTCCCAGAGAATAAATTACTATGCCTCCTTGGCCTTACACTTTTGGCAGACCTCAAATGGAATGACTATATCGAATCCATTGCCAAATCTGCTGCTATGAAAGTCGGCTCTCTGTGCAGGGCCCGGAAGTTTTTCCCACCTGAATCTATTCTGCACATATACGAATCTACCATCTGCCCATGTATTGAACATTGCTGCCATATCTGGTCGGGTGCCCCTGCTGCTCTCTTTGGGCTTCTTGACAAAATACAAAGGAGGATCTGTAACGTGGTTGATACTGACTTGGCAGACCGGCTGCAACCACTCTCACCGGCGTGATGTGGCTTCCCTGTGCCTCTTCAAGTACTTTCATGGCTTCTGCTCTGATGATCTTAGATCACTGGTGCTGCCTAAGCATGAATTTACACGAGATACTAGATTAGCAACTAGGTCCCACCCTTTTACAGTTAAACAAATAAGATGTAACTGTAAATTCTCCTCCAACAGCTTCTTTTCTCACGCTTCCTGCCTGTGGAACTCGCTTCCACAAGTCTGCTTTCCCGACAGCTACAATCTCCAGGTGTTTAAATGTAGGTGTCAATAGACACCTCCTATCACACTAACTCCCAATTATTCTCAGAACACTCTCATCTACCTAACCCTCATTCTCGGTATCCTTACCGCCTATCACCCACCCTCTGACATTTCCTATATTTAATCATCCTTTCTCCACTCTATGTAGGCCCCTGCGCAGTAGTGGCAGTGACATGCCTTGCTCGGGGTGAAACGCTTAAAAAAAAAAAAAAAAAAAAAGTTTTTTTACAAGGATACATCTTTAATTATTGGTTTGATACAAGACCATGACAACAATAAACCCTACTTTACTAACTAGAACTTCTCTCAATCCACTTCCTATGTCAGCATATATAAATTCATAGCCTAATTATAAAATAACATTTATATTACATGACTTTTTTTATTTTTTTTATTTTATTTAGCATCCCCAACCTCATCTCAAATAACTGATTTATGTATGCGGACAATTATCCTTTTTTTATATGCTCTTTTCATCAAAGAACTCACATTGTTTTCATTGACTGTTTAACATTGACAGGTTACAGTGAACTGCATAATTTTGAACACATTTATAAAAGCTACTTATGTTTTCACTTTTCCTCTTATTTTAATTTTTGTTCACAGGAATGTCTGCATTTATTTCAATATGTATTTATTGAAGTAAGTCAATCTTCTGTAGTATACTAAATTACTTAAAACATTTCATATTTCTTTGTTAATACTAATCAATTATTTATGTCTTATTCTATGTTTGGCTGTTAAAGCCGCTAAACCATTTTGCTGTTTTTGAAGACTTGTCATTGTTTCAACTCAAGTTGTCTTTTCAACCTTTTTAGGTTGTCAGTCTCAGAAAAGGTCAAGTATATGATTCATGTTGAGTGGGCAAGAAATGTCTAAAAGGGGTGACCATTCATGCATCTGTACACACATATATATTATTCAGACCCAGACATTAAATCAGAAGGCCTACAGATTTGTGATTGCTGTATTAAGCATGAAACAATTTTTTAAATCATTTTAAAGTCTTTTATATAATTCCAGTTTAGATTCATTTATTTTTCTCATCTTGAGTATTGCAGATATGATAAACAAGGATTTGACAACCTATGGCACGCACTTTGTGTAACTCAAAGTAATAAAGTATATTGCAATATTAAGCAATTGGCTAAGACCATGCAGAGGCAAGGTTCTCATTAATAGTAAAAACTGAAAAAAAAAAAAACTTAAAAAAACAGTTGATTTCTATAAATACATATGCTGTTGGCACACTGAATGATTTTAAACCCTAAGTTGGCACATAGCAAAAGGTGAAGAAAAAAACAACTTTAAAAAACATTTTTTTCTTTTAATGTGGTTTCCATATTATCTATATTACTATATAAAATATATTGTAGAACAGGTATATTGAATTTGACTTGTATAAAAAAATATGTGCTGTTAGCACACTGAATGACTTTAAAACACTAAGTCGCCACATAGCAAAAGGTTACTAACCCCCTGTTATAGACACAATGTTTCAGTGCATTCTGGTGCAATAGATATTGGCTCAGAATGAGAAATTTGGAGAGCCGAGTATGAATTTGTTGCATTCACTTATGTACAAATACTCTTGGGAAAGGTATTAGTCTCCTCCTCATATGCTATGGGTTAAATAACAGGAAAGATTGGTTACCAACCAAGATTATAGAACCCAATCTACTGCAGAAAGCAATGGCAACCTACTTCAGGGAAAATCTTCTGCTCAGTCAGTCATGTCTCTTTCGAGACATGATCGCCTAAGTGTATTACTCAACTGACTGATTGATACTTTCTTACCTAGAATCACAGCTGGATTTATTTTTTAAGCCCTCTGGACTAATAGAATTTTGGGGATCCCTGCATTATATATGGTTGTCTTCGCTTGTGTTTATAAAAGACTAGCAGTATAGCCCCGCGTTGCTCAGGTGTAATGAAAGCTTTAAACTAATCCATGGTCCTGGAGCTCAGACTCTTTGGGCGTTGGCATGAAAGACTAAAATGCAATAGTTGTTTCCAGTTAAAGGGAAATCGTAGACTGAAAGAAAAATGAATGGATGTAAGTCAAATTTTGATTTCCTGGTATCGATATCAAATTTTCTTCACTATTGTAAGAACTGCAACCTTGAAACTTCTGAATATCGTTTCTTATGTCTTTGAGTGTATCAAATTTGATTAAAATCGGACCACTCCTTCTATAACCCGATTTTTTTCGATTTTCAATATTTATCAGAGGGTTACCTCGGCACAAAACCTAGCTAAAAACACTCGCAGACGCTTATAGTACAACCGTGTAAATTTTCAAGAAAATTGGTTCAGCCGCTTCAGAGTCTATAGGTAACGGATTCACACACATCCTCACACACACACAAAGTTCCATTTATAAATAATGTTTGTTTGTTTATAAAAGATAATTTTAGATGATGCTTTTCTAACTTTTTTTTTTTTTTTTTTTTTTTTGCATATGTAAAAAGATGAAACCTCTTTTAACTAAGAGGTTTTAATGATTTTGTAACTCATCCAATTTACTTCATTAGCGATTTCATTATATTATTCAACCAAGTATTACATCCTACAGAAATGTATAAAGATTGAAGGGCCTGTAGTAAACTGACATTCTAGCATTCAAATTCTGACCTGCTAGATTTTTCATGTGCCATGTCCCTTCAGGACATAGGTAATCATGGACTTCAACTTGGGCCCCATCTCTTGTCACTCTTTTTTCTATCCATCCTGTGAGTATTAGATTCTCTAGGCCCTTTTTCTTCATTGCATGTCCCAGAAACCTCAGCTGTCTCTGATGTTAAGTATGAGTTTTCTTCTCATTTGCATCCTCTCTATGACGGTAAACTGCATCTGACAGCAAGGCCTCTGATTGGGAGGTTGTGAGGAGCATGGAACTGCCTCTTAATTGCTGTAGTTCTCAGTTCAACCCTGTCTCCAGAATGGTAGCACCTGTTAGGGTCCTAGCTATGGGCAAATAGTTAATCTCTAAACTGCGGTCAAAAACACTATGAAAGTATGAAAATAGACTTTTATAGAAAAATAAACTTTTTGAAAGAAAAAAAATTACCAGCAATATTCTAAAATAATTTTTTTTTTTAAATCAAAATCTGAGTAAATCAACCTTGTCACTATAAGCAATCATTAAAAAAAATACCTTAAAATCCCACTATTTTGGCATTAAATAAGTTAATATGCCATTAAACAAAACTCTAACTCTCTAACACTTCATCATTGCTCATGTGTTTGGTCAATGGTATCCTCAACATCTTTCTATAGAACCATATTTCTGCTGCCCCTGGCCTTTTTTTAATCCTTGAGATTACCACCAGAAAAAAAAAGTTATAATTTAAAAAAATTATAATTACTGTTAAAATTGTCAACTTAAAAAAATAACTTTTTATTTATAAGAAGCCCATGATGAAAGGGCTAATCATTATAGTATCTGCCTGATACCCTCTTGACCAATCTGAACTGGAATTAGGGTTAGAATAAACCTAACCCTAACTTTCCAGCTGAGATTCTATATCATTATTCTGATTGTATGTATAACCTTATCTCTCTCTCTCTCTCTCTCTCTATATCTATATATATATATATATATATATATAGAGAGAGAGAGAGATTGTATTCCCTCAATCCCCTGGTTTTTGACAGTTAGAATTACACTTTCTGAGATTCTATACTATTTTTATTTTATTTATTTATTTTTTTTTTTATGTACAACATTTGTTTATCTAATAGGATCAAAGTGTAGTATCTTCCAATTCCTTGTTGCTTCTGAGTTGGAATTATACTTTCTGATTGATAAATCTACATAATAGCAGTAAGGAATTGGAGGGGAAAAAAAGCAAGTGAGATGAGGTGATAAAAAATGGTATAAAAAAAAAAAAATATGAGGTACATGGTTAAAAAAAAATACCGGTGAAAGGAAATGTGTCTATCAGAGGAAGAAATAAAGATAAGATATACATAGGCTTGCTGGTTAGATAAAAACGCAATGAAAGAAAGATTAAAAAGCTGATAGGGATGAAAAAATTGCAATACATACTTGATGAAGCAACGAAAATGTAAAAGAGGATGCAGTAGAGAATATATTGGTGCATTCTTTTTTCACATCTGAAACTAATCCATGTTTGCGTAACTTTCGGTTATAAAATGATAATGAAGATTAAGAGGGATAAGGGATGTAAAATTCAAGCAATGTGTAGAGGAAAAGAAAGCAGACACATAAAATAATCGACGCTTGTATAGTATGAATATGGCCTACCAAATTCTATCATTGGTATAGTATGTGGTCTACCTTAAAAAGAGTATTATAAGGAAGTATTATAACTGTCTGGTAAGAGTTAGGGAAAATATTTAAATAGCTGAATACTTATATCTATAAATATAATCTTGCTGAGTTAGTATATGGCCTCACCAGTTTGAATGTATCATATCAGTCACTTAAGTGCCATATGTGATACATGCTTTGGGCGATCATATCTCAAGAGACATGACTGACTGAGCAGAAGGTTATCCTGCAGTAAGTTGTGATTGCTTTCTGAGGTAGACTAGTTGCCAGCCAAGGCTATAGAACCGAATCTGTCATAATTTAACCCATAATTGGAGGGAAGAGACAGATTAATACCCTTTCCCCAAGGGTATTTGCACGTAAGTGAATGCAAGGAATTCAAATGGAATTTGAACTCAGCATCCCGTTTTGTCGTCTCGAGTCTGTCCACTGCACCACAACGCACATCCATATACCATACCAGAATCAAAGGGGTAAGCCACATTCTATACTGGCACAAAATAATCTTCATAGAATTTATTCACTGTAGAAATACTGCTGAACCAGTTTGGAAAAAAAAATAATTGTAGAATAATTTACTACAGCTTATTTATTCAGTTTCCTTTCAGGATATAAGTTTTGATGACTCTCTATAACTTCCTTGTAGCTCAAAGCAATGTTTGACTCATTTTGTTCTTGCTTTGCCATCCATTCACACATTAACTTTCAGTAAGTTGTCTTTCCTTCAATATTTTGTGAGTTAAATTCATCAAGCCATCTTTTTTCATGTGCTACAAAATTTCAGCTGCTTCTTTCTGATTGTATATATAAATGTCAGGTTTTTATTTATTTATTTATTTTTTTTAAACTTCCTTGTTGCTCACATTTTAAGTCCAATATTCTCAGCATCAGTCTGTAGAACCACATTTTTATTTCTCAGTCTCTATTTCTGTGAGGAAATTGTTCTGAATCCACTGCTATAGAGGAGAATATATATCAAATAGCAGTTGAGCACACTTTTCTCTGTATCTAATAAAATATGTCTTCTAGAAAGTAATATACCTTCAGATATGTCACATTCTGACAACTGTAGCTACATTACCTGAATACATTTTTCTACCTGCTTGCGTCTAATATCTCCAATTTATTGCTCTTGTTTTTGGCTCTCTCTTGCAAACAACTAAACGTCCTGTGGCTGTACAGTTAAGTCCTTTCTTCTTGCTTTCCTTTACTAACTTGTCTTGCTCTAGACACTACTGCTACTGTTTCAGTAGACATGGTGCTTATATGAACCTAATGAGCCACAGAATGTGATCAAATAATCTCAATGTCAGTATTAACTTTAGAATATATAATGTAGATCTCGGTTCAATCAAATTTCTCAAATCTAACCAAATAAATATTTTGTAAGAACTTCTTGATTGAGACAAGAGGGTTTCAGCAACACCTTTACCATAATTTTAATTCCATTATATTTCTTAATCGTGTTTGTGAATATTCACTTTTTTATTGAATGAATGTATGTCCTCTTACCTGGGTGAGGGTATTCTTAAGTGTCTTTTGGACAATCAGTTACCTTTTGTCGATATTTTTGAGAATTGTCCTCATATTTATTGCCATATTCATGATATTTCGGCTATTGTATGCTCCAACCATCTTCAGGTGATTGGAATTTTGTACTGAACCCTTTATTTCAATCACTGGGGTTTGTTGTTTTGTTCCAGGAGTCATGGATGTTCTGGATATTATCTCCATTTAACTCGATGCTGTTTTTGTTCATCACTGCTGCCACAAGGTATTGAACTCACAACCACTTGGGTTAAGTCACTGAATCTAACCAACACTTTTATCCACCGGGTGATAGGAGTTGAATTAAATAGAGATAACTAAAACATCCGGGAGTGGCATGACTCCTGAAATAAAAACAATCTACCCCAGTGATCAAAATAAAGGGTTTGGTTCACACTCCACCCACATCTATTGAACAGGTGAAGAGGCTCATCCCTTGTTTCCTGTTTACGATGTGGTTTCAGGCTTTCTCTTTTCCATTCTTTTTACCCTTACGTAGCCCCCTGCGCATCAGTGGTGTTATCGCCTTGCTTGGGGTGATATGATTAAAAAAAAAAAATTCAATTACCTGAAGAAGGGTAGTGTACAATAGCTGAAACATCATGAATATTGTTGTGAATATGGCCATAAAGTCAACAGCCTGAACAATGTAAATAATATATCAATTTTTTTTTTTTTTTTTTTTTAATCATTTCACCCCAAGCAAGGCATTCTACTGCCACTATTGCTCATGGGGTTACATAGGGGAAGGTAGAGAGGAGTGGAAGTGCACGAGAAAAGAAACTGTTGGAGTGGAAGTTGCAGTTGCATTTTATCGGTTTCACTGTAGAGACCTAAAAAAAAAAATATTAGAAAAGAATTTCTGTAAAATCTTGGAAATTTATAATTTATTTTTACAAGCATTTTTCTGGTTTTTGATTGGCACAATCTTTTGTGAGATATTCACTGATAATAGAAAATCTTTTATTTTAAAAATAAATAAAATGATTGTGGTTAGATTCAAGGCAGCTATCAACCTGACCACCTAAGTAGAAGCTCTGGAGGGAAAAGAGAAGTAACAAAAAAAGATATTTTTATCATGAATAACTGAATCTTGGTTATTTTGATACTAAAAAAATTCTATAGTGAGAAACTAGTTCATTTGAATGATACTGAAAAAATTTTTTCTCAGTGTAATAATAGTAACTGGTTGTTTTTGCTGTATGAAAACATGCTTTTGTATTGCAAATATTATACAATGAATTGTCATGAAAAATGAATGGGAAATTATTCTAGCTAGGAATGAATTCTCTAGACTGGTTTCCTTTTGAGAGTCATTGATTTTAATTGATGCAGCACATCTTTTGTGACTAGAGGTCAAATTCAAGACATCAAAAAATCCACAATATCAAAATTTATTTTTATGATAGAATACACAATCCGCATTCAGTCAGGGAAATTACTTTCATTACAATGGCGATATTAGCTATTTCCTTATAAGAAAACTTTTGACATTCATTGATTAAACCAGTGCTGTTTTCGGGTGAACAGTTTTTCTCACATTTCCTATTTGTGAAACTCACTTCCATTTTCTTGCTTTCCTGATAGCTACAATCTCCAAAATATCAATTGCTATCTTTTATCTAGTTGTTGATTCCCATCCATCTCTGCTTTTCCTTTTTTTTTGTTTATATCCCCTATACCTTCTCTCACTGTAACCACTTGTACACCAGTGGCATTTTTTTTCCTTGCTTGGGGTGAAATGGTTATATATATATATATATATATATATATATATATATATATATATAAATTTTTCTCTTAAAACAATTTTCATGAAAACAGGTTTCTTAATTTCATTGTCGCTCTTTCCAACAATAATAGGGCTTCCTTCCTAATTATGTATTTGAAGTATTGTGGAATGTCAACATTTTGATTGTCATTTTCTTTACAATATAAATGTGATATCCATATTGTGAGGTAACTTTTTAGTAAGACCTCAAAAGTGTCACTAAGTAAGACTAAAAGTACCTAAAATCCAGTTAAAAAGTTAAGATAACTGGGTTGTTAGAAAAAAAAATAGAAAAATTATCTAAAAGGGTGTTTGTTGTATTCATCTTACTCAGAAATGCATCAACACCTCATAAAAAGACAGACCTCCATGTTAAAAAGGTTTTTCTGCTATATTTTAAGCTCAAAGTAAATGTTTTAATTCAGATTAATCAAATGTTAAATTAGTCCTCATCAAATAAAGTTTCAGAAAAATATATTTTATTTTTGAAAGATTTTTTTTTAATTTGTTTTGGATTGACAAGATTTCAAACATCATTCCAACCAATTTAAATTTGGTTTAAAATACAGCAAAGCATGTTGCTTATTGTATATATTAATTTTTAAAATACATTTAAAACTTATTTTTTATTTTTGTGAGGTGTGTGTATGTGTATATATATATATATATATATATACACACACATTTTGTTGGTTTCAATCTTCTTTAGTAATGATTAAAAAATACTTTGACCTCTCCAATTTATAGGCAGAGCCACACAAATGCATGCAACAATATAGGCTACTTGTCAGTCTCATCTGACTCAGTCCCAGGCTTGAAGTCAGAAAACTGTTCATTTATTCAAATCTACTAAATAAGCAAGCTGGAATCCACTCTCCAAATTTGAATGGCAGCCAGTTTAAGAAGGTAAACTCCAAATTCAAACACTGGTTGCAATAATTATTTACTTAAAAATTAATTCAATTTTCAAATACTTTAAAAAAAAAAAAAAAAAAAAAATTATTACAATATTATTTCAGTTCATTATCTAAATTAACTGATGATTCTTATGCTAGAAATGAGATTTGTCTTATCACAACGATGACTAAGTAGAAAAAAAAATTGGTTTAATATTAATTCCAACCAATTTTGATATTGGACTGGGCAGGATAGCTTTTAGTTTCTTTTGATGCAGATGTCTCCTGCTCTACTTAAATATCTGACATACCATGTGTTTTGTTGTTCTGCATTTCTTTGTTTCTGTTAATTATTTCCTGAATAACAGTAAAATAAAGCCAAGATAATTGATCCTTTGCCTTGTCCTTATGCTATAAATATATAAAAATCAGAAACTTTAAATTGCTCTGCATTTTCTTGTTTCTTTTTTCAAGACTGATTGAATATTAAAGTAAAATGAAACCAGGAAAACAATTGATCTAATGTCTTGTGCCCATGCTATAAATGCATAAAATCAAAAACTTTATATTGCTCTGCATTTTCTTGTTCATGTTCAAGACTTCCTGAATATTAAAGTAAAATTAGGTCAAGATAATTTTATGTTCAAGACTTCTTGAATATTAATGCAGTCTGCTATTTTCTTTCATTTTCTTTTTTTTTAATTTTTATTTTTTTCCTGAATTTTTTGGTTTGACAGCTTTAGAAGCAACCAATAGAAAATAACTTTAATGAAATGAACTAAGTTTTTCTTTGAAGATCAGTGATTAGAAATCATCAGATTTTTAAATGGCTTCTTTGGTGTCACTTTACACTTAGCAACATTGAATTAATGGTCCAGAATATAAGTAATAGTTTTACCATCTGGTATATTGGCTCTTCATGCACAATACTGGCAATCATTAAAAAAAAAAGACTCTTTAGAAATTCATGTTTACATTTCAAATACAGAAACTGAGCAGCTTTGGCTTTTTGTAAAAGATCAGAGCAAGATGTTGCCTTAAGGCAAATTGAACTTTGCTTGGCTGTGAGGCTCTCTGTAGCTGAGTAGTCTAAAGCACACTAGATCAGACAGTGGTTCCTCCTATGAAGGTGAATGCAGGTTCAAATCCTACCAGAGGACACATTCTCTTGAGTATTTTTATTTGCATGATTGCACATACTGGGAGATGAAATAAATCACTGAAATAAATGTGATGTTCTCCTCAAAATACAGGAATCCACTAAAAATATTTGAAGTAATAACAATGTCAGATTATAAATTTTTACATATATGCAGTGTCTCTTCAGGACGTAAACAATCCCCTCTCTCTTGTCACTCTTAACACTTTTTTCTCTTGGTATCTCTCCCAAACTCCACTCTGGCATCCACTTGCTCAATCCCATCAAGCATGTTTTGTGTTGCTTTCCCCTCTCTCTCTTTCTCTCTATCCATCCTGTGGGTATTAAGTTCTCCAAGTCCTACTTTCTCATTACATGTCCCAGAAACTTCAGCTGTCTCTCTGTAATGTTAAATATAAGTTTTCTCATTTGCATTCTTTCTGAAATCTTGTTGTTCATATGTTTAGTTCAATCCTTTGCATCCTTCTGTAGAACCACATTTGTTGATTGGAGTCATTCCTACATCCTTAGAGGAGATTGTTTAGCGTTTGTTGCCATATAGGAGGACGGATATCACATAAAAGTCCAGTACTTTATTTTTTTCTTTCCAACAAAATCTTGCTGTCTCTCAGTACTCTACTTATCTTTTGAAATGAATCCTTACATAATTCAATTAAAAAAAAAATCAAACTTGACAAAAAATATTTGTCAAAAAATGGTTAAATGCTGAAAAATCACTATAATTTTCAAAAGAAAATGAAGACTAATTTTAGACAAAACCTTGGAAGAAGAAAAAAAACAAAAACAACCTTCCTGCTACCACAGTTTTTACTAATATGGTATTATCAGGCATTAAAAAAAAATACTGCCTCAAAAGGATAGAAATTGTGATGGCAGGAAGGTTTATATATATATATATATATATATATATATATATATAATGAATGGTATTTCATTATATGTAGGTCAATCATATTTGTTATCTGTGCTAAGAGACAGTCCAAATAAAATAATCAGTTATCTATTCATTTACTGAAGTTGCTAGGAATGAATATCTATTCAGGACTTGAGTATTTATGTTAAATGTTTATTCATTTATAATTAGATGAACTACTGCTTCTTATTAAAGACTAAAATTTTTGGAATTCCATGTTTCAGTTCCCAAATCGATGCATAAGTTACATGGATTCTTTCTATGTACAGTTGAGTAATGTGTGTGTATTATATAATGTGTATGTGACGGAAATATTTTAAATATATGTAAAACATTTAATAATGTTTCTTCTGTGAGATTATTTTACATATGAAATCCTTACTTGATATGCATTTAAATTAAACTAGAAATGTAGTCTTCCAAAACATGCTATGATTTAACTGTTAATATTTCTTGGTGATACTAATAACATGAAGTTTCTTATGAGGACAGACTGTTGAAATTATTCAACCAAAAATATTAACTTTGACCAATTTCTCTACAAATGTTATCTGGATAGGTAATGTCTTATCTATAGACTAAAAAAATTGTCACCATTTTATATTTTTAATTTTTTTTTCATTTGTCAACTGCACAATATAGTAGGGTCAGCTGTGAGAAAAACGGAGCACCATGATGCAATTCACTTTGGCAGAAATTTGTAAATGGCATTATGTCTGCTTGGCATTCTCACCAATATGAATACTTCAGTGTGTTTGGGTGTCAATCTGAAGATAATACAGAGGATTAAGAAAGAGTTGGATGAGTCTAATGGTGATTATGAAGGTGTTTAGAATGATCACTAGTTATGGTAATAGTATACCGCCATTTTCCCACAAGGCATCAGCCTCAACACAGAGGCTTACATTTTCCCTTGAGGAGGTAGTACTGCCAGGATCAAGAGAGTTGCTACTGAAAGCCCCTGTCTGGTAAGAGGACTCTGCACTATGCCATACATGCAGCAGAACCCAGTCATGGCTGTTCGTCAATTTTTGTGACCACGTCACCCCTTACATCTGGCCACGTAACTCTCCAGGCTGCAACCCTCTTGATTATTATGTGTGGGGTGCAGTTGAGTGAGAGACCAACAATTCTTTTTAAAACCAAAGATGAACTGAAGGCAAGGATTATAGCAGCATTTACCAACTTAAATAAAACCATCCGGAAGAATTGCAGGAGATTCTGAAGTCATCTGGAAGCTGTGGTTAAAGCCAATGGTGATTTTGTTGAATAACTTTACTCTTTAGTATTTAAGGATTATTTTTGTGTAATTTTTGTAAATATATCTGTTAAAATGAGATGTCATCTAAATTATGCAAAAATGAAAACACTACTGACAATTTATCCATTGCATTCTGTACATTGTCTTAGCTATGCAAGTAATAAAAAATTATTTCGTAATACCTTTTATCAAATTTTTGTTAATATAAATAAACAGAAAGACTTGCTTCAATAAAGAGATACATCGTTGCATGAGAAATTTTACTCACACACACACTACATGGAAAAATGCACACATGAAAAAATAATATTAAGATTATATTAAACCTGGAAAAGTAAAGGACAATATATTCTAGTGAGGTAAACCATAAGAAATTTCTTACTTAAAATATTAAAGCTAAAAATAAAATTGCAAAATGCAAAATAAATGCAATATTTTAAGAAATTTCTTTTTTTTTTTTTTTTTTTTTACTTCACTGGAATATCTTGTCCTTTACTTTTCCAGGTTTAATAACTTGTCCTGTTCTTTTCCAGGTTTAATATAATCTTAAGAATATTACTTTTCATGCACACATTTTTCCATGTGATCCATGATTTTTTTTCCAGGCATTGCTATTAATTTAATATAGATTTAAATTTATATGCTATTGATTAAAAAAGAAAATTGATTATTTATAATTCTGATAATCATAAAATAAGTGATAAGCAAAGTTTGATTGACAAAAATGATAAAACATATCAGAATTTAAATGTTGGAAACTGCATACAAAATATTAAACAGAAAAAAGTTATAAAGAATAAGATTTTTCTTAGAAGAGTTAGTCACTCACTTATGTAGTTAGTCTCTTTTTCGAACTTCACATATTTTGATGTAACTTTTTTTCTACTGAACCAAAACTCAAAAACTTTTTCAAAATGTAGCTAAGGAGGTGTCCTATCAAACTCTGTAAACTGTTTGAAATTTGGTTGAGAACTGAATTAGTGGTGAAGCTTGAAAGCTGCCTAGATTCACTCAATGTCAGACTTAAGAATATATTCAACCACTGCCATGGTTGAATGATATATATATATATATATATATATATATATATATATATATAGACAAGAGGTAAACTTTTTATGAATGCTTCATTCCTCGAGAAACTTTATCACAAAAAAGTGGAAGTTTTATTTGGTAACCTGTATTTATATACAGAATTAACCTGAAGGGAAATGTTTTATATTTTAGGATTTTTCATTGAAGAATGCTCTAAAATATTGTAAACTTAAGATAAACTATGGAAGACACAGTGAAATAGTTCAGATTTTGAATTCTGTTTTTTCATGGTACTTTCATGTAAACATACAGGTTACTAAATAAAATTCTACACTTATAGGAATTAAATGTTTGTATAAAATGATTTTTTCTTCTCTCTCTCTCTCTCTCTATATATATATATATATATATATATATATATAAATCTTAAAAGTAGTAGTACAAACTGTCGACAGCCCACTGTTTGTAGTGATTTACTTTGAGTGCTCAATACTTAGTAAAGCATTATATATGGCAATATTTTTATAAGTTTATAATAAGCATAGTTTACTACAATATAAGATCTGTTGTTTCAGTACTATCTTATCTTAGCACCTCATCAGGCAGTGAAATAATTTTTTACTACTAACAATTTCTAACAGTAAAACAAATGTTTCACCACTGCCTGACGATATGTTAATAAGATAGTACCAAAACACAATGGTTCTTATGTTGCAGTAAACTATTTTGATTGTAAACTTATAATAAAATATATATATATATATATACACACACACACACACACACACACACACACAGTTATGAAACATAAATTTATAAGTATTTTCTATTTGTACCTTGTCCTGTCATTGTTACATTCTGATCCACACACACACACACATATATATATATATATATATATATATACACACACGCTTAAAAAAATATTGCTTCTTGTCTAATATATGGAGTCCTCTTCCAGTATCCCTTGTGTGAATCCATCCTTTCCCCATTTGTTGAAATCTAATTATGAGAAATGATTTTCGTCTTTTTATGTTGATGAATTCATTCATTTGTGCAACTCACCTGATTGTAATCACATGAAATTCCTGCAGACTATTCCCATCAAAGACTTTTTTTTTTCCAAATATTTCATATCACCAGTTGTTAATTGTTTGTTAATTGGAATTTTTTGCTGGAACTTAGTAGGGATTCTGGTTAAAAGGGAAAGTAAGGAGCTTCCTTCATGCAAACAAGCAATAAGATCTGCAATCTTTATTTGGAAAATGTAGTAACAAGAATAATGGTTTAGCTTAGCACTAATTCTTATCACAAAACTAATTTCTTTTTCTCTTCAGTCATGATAAATTGCTGTACAATGAGGCTCTGTGCCAGAGGTCAAGGGCCATTATTTGTGACAATGTAATTGTATTCCCAATAGGGAGAATATCAACTTCCCAAATATGAACTCCATGGACAGGTTTCCAACCAGTGTTCCACAGACTCGCAAAACTAAAATCAGTTTAGTATTTTTGAGCAATAGTAATTGTGAGATGTAGGGAGAAGGGATGTGCATTGTGGTGCAATGGATATCAACTCAGAACAACAAATCGGGGAGCCAAGTTCGAATTGCAGTTGAATTCCTTGCATTCACTTGCACACAAATACCCTTAGGAAAGGTATTAATCCACCTCTTCCTTCCAGTTATAGGTTAAATAATAGGACAAATTGGGTTCTATAGCTTTGGCTGGCAACCAGTCCACTGCAGAAAGCAATGGCAACCTGCTGTGAGATAATCTTCTACTCAGTCAGTCATGTCTCTTTCGAGACATGATCGTCCAAAGTGTGTATTATGTATGGCACTTGACTGACTGAGGGGGAATGAGAAAGAAAGCAAGCAGCAAAGATTCTACATGTATTTCTGGCAAACTACTAAGTTAAGCATCTCGCATCACAGGGCCTTCTCTCAGATAATCTTCATGGCTTTTGCTTCTCTAGGTCAACTGCTGATAACAATTACTGCTCAGTGAGTCTGTCAAGCCTTAGATAAGAATGGTGAAATTTGGGCTGTTGCTTTGGATATCTCAAAAGTGTTCAACAGGCTTTGGCATACCAGTGTTCTTCATAAGTTAAGTTTGTGGTATTTCCGGATTAATTTTTTTTTTTTTTTTTTTTTTTTTTTTTTTTTTTTTTTTTTTTTTTTTTAATCGTATCACCCCGAGCAAGGCGGTAACGCCACTGATGTGCAGGGGGCTACGTAATAGTGAAAAAATTGGAAAAGAGAAAGCCGGAAACCACATCCTAAACAGGGAACAAGGGATGAGCCTCTAAACCTGTTCAATAGACGTGGGTGGAGTGTGAATTTTTTTTTTATATAAGCGTTTCACCCCGAGCAAGGCATGTCACTGCCACTACTGTGCAGGGGGCTACGTAGAGAGGAGAAAGGCTGATTAAATATAGGAAATAACAGAGGGTGGGTGATAGGCGGGTGAGGATACCGAGAATGAGGGTTGGGTAGATGAGTGTTCTGAGAATAGTTGGGAGTTAGTGTGATAGGTGTCTATTGACCCTACATTTAAACACCTGGAGATTGTAACTGTCGGGAAAGCAGACTTGTGGAAGGGAGTTCCACAGGCGGGAAGCGTGAGAAAAGAAGCTGTTGGAGTAGAATTTACGGTTACATCTTATTTGTTTAACTGTAAAAGTGTGGGACCTAGTTGCTAATCTAGTATCTCGTGTAAATTCGCGCTTAGTCTTTTTGATCAAATCACTTAATGAATGTTATCTGGAACAGCCACTCCCTAAATCTTTTTGTACAAATGCAGGTGTCCTCCCCAGGCTCTGTCCTTCCACCTAATTTTCATAATGACTTTCTTGATGGCATCAGTACTATACCTGATATGGATGCTGATGAAACAATTATTTATTCTTGTCTTAATAGTAAGTCTGATCAGTTCACAAGTCAAATTGACAGCTGATTTAAAAAATAAAATACAATCTGCTATTAACTATGGTAAAGAATAGCCTGCTAATTTTAACGCATTCAAAATGAAACTTCTATTTATTAAACCTCTGAGAGACCCCTTTCTGCCTTCCATTAGTAGAGAGTGACTCATTGCACCTTCTTGGGCTAATATTCTCATCTGACATGAAGTGGAAAGATTGAATCCATTGCTAGATCTGCTAAGAAAGTTGGTTCATTGCATCATGTGAGACAATGTTTCACTCCAGAATCTATCTTATATTTGTAAGTTTACTATTCATTGATGCTTTAAATATTGCAGCCCTATAGTGTCCAGTTTTCCCACTCTATATTTAGCTATTTGTGATAAAATCCAAAGAAAACTCAGCAATATTATTGGTCCTGGTCTAGCAGTTTGGCTTTAGTCTTTTTCTCACTGCTATAACATATCTTTCTTGGTAATTGTTCAGATGAACTTTCTACTATGGGACCTAGACTTTATAAATTTAAGGGTAACACTAGATTGACAACAAGGTCTTATCAATTTACACTTAAATTGGCTAGAAGCAACTAAGTTCTATGCTAACAGTTTTTCTTTCAATTTTGATCTTTAAAAAATCTAAAAATACTTTGTCAATTGTTATCTAATCTCTCTTGTTATCTAATCAAACTCAGTAACCTCTTGTCTTAGTGGCTTTACTGCCTTGCATGGGGTAAACATGGGGTAAAATGACTGACTTTTTCTTTTTTTAGTATTAAAATCAAGATTACTTCCCTTCTCTGAAGAGAAACTAGAACAGATCCTGCTGACATCAAAGTTAATTGATTGTCTATTGTTTCTCAATGTGTAGATCTAGGTCAATACTTTTTACTGCAAAAGTATTTAGAAGATAAGGGACAAATTTATTAAACTTCATTAATTTTGAGGAAAATATTAGTCACAAAAATGGTTCCCTGTGACCTCAAATGAAACTAATATATGATTCATTACTGAAGATGATAGAAAAATGGTTGGCCGATCCTGTTACTCCAGGAACTACATGGCCCTTTCTGCTATACTTTATATTTTTCTTGAATTGATTCCAAATGAATGTCATTGATTTTTTTTTTTTTCATCTTGTGAAATGACACTCTTGTAGTTGATTACTATTGTCTCAAAATAATCATATTGCATCTTACTGGCAGCCAGGAGAGAAAATTTCAAAATGCCACAATAGAAACGAAACTGATGTTCTTAAAGATCTTTATTGATTTGTTTTATACATCTTATCAATCCCTTTAAAGGTTATTTAAAGCCAGAAAACATTTTTATATTGTAAGTTACTTATTTTTTTTTTTTACATAATTGTTTAATGATACAAATCTACTAATTAATCCATAGCTGGGAGAGAGAAGAGGTAGATTTTTAATTTTCCTAAGGGTATTTGCACATGAATATAATGAATCCAATGGCAATTGAAACCTGGCTCTGTAATTAACAAGTCTAAGCTATTATCTATTACAGCAGTTGGTATTCCTGAGTGATCACCTATCTAAGTACAGATCAGGCTTAACATTGTTGATCATATGGTGTTTCAACATGATGTAGCCATAAGCTCTTGAAGTTCTGCCTTTCAGAAAATAGATATTTTAAGTTTAACTTGTGTTACAAGCTTCAAAGCATTGGCATTAAAAAGACCAGAGAAAACTGGGCGTTCTCCCTAATGTGCTTGGGAAAATGACTGGTGGATTAGTCTTGGCAAATGGATAGATGGTTGTGAAGAGGCATAATCTCATGTTCCGAAAGAGTACAGCATACAGAAGAGTATTTTATCTATATTTGTGTTTGGCAATGTATTTTATTTATTTTTTGTCTCTAAGGGCCGATCATATATTTGAGTTGACAGTGGAATTAGACTAATAGCAATTGATCATTTCAATGAATCCCATATTTTTCTTCAAAAATACACAAAAAATATGATGTGGTGAATCATGAATATCAGTAATAATCAGTGTCTACTTCTTTGTCTTCACCCCCGGGCTTTTTGCTTTATTGCAACCTGTTTAGTGTAAGCTTTATAAAATTTAATGCAGTTCATATTTTTTAAAACTAAGTATGTTGGATACTTATGTAACCTTCAGCGATATTGCAGGCAAATTTTATTCAACAAATATCGAAATCGAGCAGATTTACATATTCAGTCAGTTAAGTGCCATACGTGATACACACTTGGGTGATCATGTCTTTTTAGAGACATGACTGACTGGGCAGAAGATTATCCCACAGTAGGTCGCCATTGCTTTCTGCGGTAGACTGGTTGCCGACCAAGGCTATAGAACAAATCTGTCCTGCTATTTCACCTATAACTGGAAGGAAGAGACGGATTAATACCTTTCCCAAGGGTATTTGCGCGTAAGTGAATAAAATAGATTCAACTGGAATTCGAACTCGGCTCCCCGATTTCTTGTTCCGAGCCGATATCCACT
>JBBBDQ010001417.1:1315000-1452500 GCA_037127315.1 Ascarosepion bandense
TTACCTTTATGTGACATTCCCCCTAACCTTGAAGAAATACTTACAGTATTATAATTTACACTAATGGTACTATCTTTACATGTAATTGCTAGAACTCTTTTGAGAAAATTTTAGTACATTTCATCCTGTATTTATTAAAAATTGTTTTAGTAGGTGTTCATGGAGTGACATCTGCACATACAGTAAATTCATAATAGCTACAAAGAACTCTACTGGTATCAGTGAACACTAGTACATATGGTAATAGGAAATATATATATATATATATATATATATATATAAACAGGCACTTGTAATCACAGAAATAACAAATAGACTTGAATAAAGTAAATGTCATCATGTAGACCTTAGGATCCTTTCAGCCAACATGTTGTGAAGCGGTGTACAGAGGATGAACCAATCAGAGGTTGGAAACGCAAGTAGCGTTACACATCCCCGCAAATGTACGTTTGTGTAGTCCTAGACGGTCTTTAAGAACAACTCAGGTCATTCACAAATCGATCATTGGACAACATTTACTTGAAAATCAAGACTGTCTCTGGTTATGAGGACACTTGGTTTTCTGTCTTGCACAGTGCCCGCTTTGCCCTTCATTTATGTTTTAGAGGCTGTTTATTTGAAGATCCATCAGCTTAGCCTGTGCAGACAAAAAGAGCATTTTATTTGCTCTTTACGATTGTTGGAGGGATTGTGAGTTATTCTATTTTATTACTCTTTTGGAACTGTTTACAACCCTTACATTTAAATTATTTTTGATTTTAAAATTATACTTTTAAACGTGTTCCAACTTTTCCTTCTGTAAGTAAATTTTGTCCTGTATATCATTAACGTCAACGAGCACCTTTGAAAATGTGTTGGCTGAAAGGATCCTCAGGTCTACATGATGACATCTACTTTATTCAAATATATATATATATATATATATGATCCTAGTTGGTAAATGATGTCCCATACCATATATGAAGAAAAGCAAATTCCAGTATCTGCATATCAACAAAAGCACACAAAGAAAACAACAATAATATAACAGTCAAAGCTAATATTTCTGTAAAATCTGATATTTCAACAAAATTAGCAGCAAAATATTAATTTTCAAGAACAAAAAAAATACTAAATGAAAGATCAGAAGTAATGTCTAGATGTAATCACACTTAGAAACACATCTTGTAGATCTTCAAACATTTTCATCCAGGTTTGTATGATCTTAAGTAATTCATCCCTAATTTTGAAAATTTTTTTTGTTTAACCATTCCAGTCACACTTTTGTAAATATTCTTGTTTTATGTTTGAAAAACGTTGGAAAATCAGTTATAAATTGCCTGAAGATACTGAAAGGTTGAAATCTAGGTTGCAGAAATAACTCCTTTTCAAATGAAAAATATTTAAAAGCTCCACAATATAAATATATTGAGCACTTTTTTAAAAGAACTGGGTACTGGTCTAATTTAATTATGACTAAAAATATATCTATATCTATATATATATATATATATATAATGTGTATGTGTGTGTCCTAATTACAAATGTTTCTGATATCTCACTGTTGCCAAGTGGCAAGCTTTGTGCAAATAGGTGAAGGTCAGTCAAGGGCAATGAAGGTATTACAATAGCTGGTAATGTTAGTACTGAAAAGACTTCTTTTTTTTTTTTTTTTTCTTTTTTTTTTCTTTTTTTTTTTTTTTTAATTATCTTGACCTTAAATTTTGGCTTTATTTAAGCAAATTTTGCTACTTTGTTTAACATCTGTATGCAATTTTTTAATCTTTGAAGATATATATAGTGTGATGAATGAATTGTCAGGGTTTTCATTTTTGCATAATTTAGACATCTCATTTTAGCAAATATATCTGCTAAAATTTCATAAAAATATCTTTCAAAGATTAAAGTTATTCATTAAAGTTGCCATTGGCTTCAATCACACCCTCCAGATGATTTTGGAATTTTGTGCATCTCTTCTGAAAGGTATCCTTGTTTAAGTTGGTGAATGTTGCCATAATCTTTGCCTTTAGTCCATCTTTGGTGTTAGTTTTGTTGGTCTCAAGCTCAACTACACCCCATATATAATAATCTGGGGAGTTAAGTGACCAGATTTAAGAAGTGATGCATTTATGGAAATGGTTTGACTGCGACTTTTGTGGCATGAATCAGTCCTGTTGCCAGACATGCTGTTTTCCAGAAGCCACACTTTTAATCCCGAGCAATACTACCTCCTCAAGATACTCAAGGCTTTTTTATTGAGACTGTAGCCCTGTGGGAAGATAAATGGAGGCATAATGTTGCCGTCACTAATGATCAGTCTAAACACTGACGTTAACTGGATATATCAGCCAACTCTTTCCAAATCTTTTGCACTGTCCTTAGAAACACTCAAACACTCTGAAATACATTTATTGGGAGCTTCTGGTGCAAATGCCAAGCAGTACAGCAAGCTGTTTCTAAGTTTCTGGCAGAATAAATCGCATTGTAGTGCTGTTTTTTCGCATATCATGCCCAACTGACCCTAGTATATTGTGCAGTCGATAAAAACAATGCTCAAAATTAAAAATGAAATAGATATTTCCAAATTGCCCCGTGTGTGTGTGTATATGTATATATACACCCCCCCCCCCCCCACACACACACACTCTTGACCAATAAAAACTAACCTAAAATCATTATATACCAGTATTTTTTTTTTTTTTCTCATTTTTCTCTCTGGCGTTTTAATAAAAATAAAACCTGCTAAATTGAGATATGTTTCCTATTTTTATTTTTTCTTTATTCTAGTTTATATATATATATATATATATATATATATATATATATATAATTGACTGGTTGCAAATTTAAAGAATTAATGCAAGGTTAACCCCTCAATACCAACAGTTATCACTGTTGACAACGCACCAACAGGGTCGATACCAACACACAGGAGTACTTGGAATCTTATTACCGCCCCCACCTAACACTTAAATCTGACATTCAAGACCATCCACAATTGGTTAGATCAAAATTTGCATACTATGTTGATTTCTTTCTTAGCACACTAGACAGGTTCTTTCAGCATAGTATAACGAGCGACACGTGGGCGTTTTGTTCGGCAAGGAAGGTTATTTTAATTCTTATGTGATCAAATATCTGTGTGAATTGATTAGTAAATAGATCTTTACTAAACTTACTATTATTCTGTCTGTTTGTATGTACAACTGTTACTCTTTGTAAGTCAGCCAGGACTCAATAACTGTTGCTTGTCTGACATCATGGAAGTGTCTCTGACCAAAATGTCACAGTGATCTTTGGTCTTAATCTTTTTTTTCTATTTTCCTTTTCTTCATTTCTTTTTTATTTGTTTATTGAAATCATTTCACCCCAAGCAAGGCAGAATCGCCACTAGTACCCAGAGGTTACAGTAAGAGAAAAGACTGAGTACAGAGGGTATTGAAGAAAAGATAAAAAATCAACAGGATTTAAGAATATAGCTGGCAATTGACACTGCATTTAAATTTTTGATGATTGTAGCTATCAGGGAATCAAGTAGGGAGTTCCACAGACAGGAAGTGTGAGAAAAGAAACTGTTAAAGTAGAAGTGGAGTTAAATTTAACTATTTCAACAGTAAAAGGGTGGAACTTTTATTTCTTTTAGTTGTAACAGTTGTAATATAAATGTAGTTCAATAGAATTTCCAATGTTGCTGTCTGTGGTTCAACTGCAAATATTGATAGCTTAATAGATTTTTTTTAATCGTATCACAAGGTGGTAACGCCACTGATGTGCAGGGGGCTACGTAATAGTGAAAAGATTGGAAAAGATAAAGCCAGAAACCACATCCTAAACAGGGAACAAGGGATGAGCCTCTTAACCTGTTCAATGGACGTGGGTGGAGTGTGAACCGGGCGATAGATAGATCTATTGACTCCAATTGAAAAAAAAGTGAAAAGATTGGAAAAGAGCAAGCCGGAAACCATATCCTGAACAGGGAACAAAGGATGAGCCTCTTAACCTGTTCAATAGACATGGGTGGAGGGTGAACCAGGCGATAGATAGATCTAATTGGAGTAGATAGATCTATCTACTCCAATTAAATAAAAATTAATTTGATTAACTAAAAATGTTCATAGCAAATTGAAACAGGAATTTGAGAGTTGGGAGAATAAAATTTTAAAGATTTTTAGAGATTTTAGCTTTTGATTTTTTTTTTTTTTTTTTTTTTTTAATTTTTTTATTGAAGAATTCAAAGTATACCTTTCCAAGTCTTTTTCTTGCTATTCTTGCATTATTTCATACGAGTGTTCTTATATTGGTTGATATAGATGTTTCTAGTGTAGAGTGTGTGGCCATGGTTAAATGAAAATGATATCACTGCCCAACAAACAGAATTGACAAAGTTTGGAATAACGAGAAAGAATAGGAGAGAAAAAAATATAAAGTAAGCAAACTATTATATTGTTGGGGTGGTAAACAATACGCAGATGATAAAATATCTTATTCGGTAAATACAATATAATAGTCCGTAGTAGATCGCAACGATATGGGTGGTTGAGTTAGCAAGAAACACGCAGGTTAAAAGTAGCCCTCAGCTCATACTAACTAACTTCCTCCTTCAACTGACTCACACTTTCTATGTATAAATGAACCCGGTCACATGATTGATCCACGTCACAACACGAACAAAATATGTAAGGCAAATTAACAGTAAGAATGCAAAAAGTTCACAAACTAGGAATAGGAGTGATACACAAGAGCATGTTTGGTTAAGCTAACATAGCATTCTGACTTCGAGATAAGATAGACTGGGAGTTATATGAAAACTTAATAACTAGGAAGAAATTCCACCCTCTAGTTGTGTGCTTTTCCCTATAAATTGGGGAGGGGAAAGTGTTTTGCTGTTATGATTAGAACCAAAATTTAGATACATTTCAACCAAGTACCTCCTGGATGTGCGTTGTGGTACAATGGATATTGACACTGAGCAAGAAATCGGGGAGCCGAGTTTGAATTCTAGTTGAATCCATTGCATTCACTTACATGCAAATACCCCGGGAAAGGTATTAATCCATCTCTTCCTTCCAGTTATGGGTTAAATAACAGGACAGATTGGGTTCTATAGTCTAGGCTGGCAACCAGTCTACCACAGAAATAATCTTCTGCCCAGTCAGTCATGTCTCGAAAGAGACATGATCGCCCAAGCATGTTTCATGTATCGCACTTAACTGATTGACTGACCTTCTGGTCATCATCAGGTATCTATTGATTGGTTGATTTAAGATAACTGTTGATTCAGTTAGTTAAGTGCCATACGTGATACACGCTTGGGCGATCATGTCCCGAAAGACATGACTGGGCAGAAGATTATCCCGCAGTAGGTTGCCATTGCTTTCTGCGGTAGACTGGTTGCCGACCAAGGCTATAGAACCCAATCTGTCCTGCTATTTAACCCATAATTGAAAGGAAGAGATGGCTTAATACCTTTCCCAAGGGTATTTGCGCATAAGTGAATGCAATGGATTCAACGGGAATTCAAACTCGGTTCCCCAGTATTGTGCCTAAAATGTCAATTGTTCATTCCTGTTGTATTAGTGCTTAACTACTAAATTCTCTTGCTCAACTGCACCCCACACACAAGGCAGTTGCAGTTTGGAGAGTTTAGTATATGTGGTCTGACATCCATGACTAGGCACTCTTGCTTGTGTAGTATGGTGCAGTATCCTGTTGCCTTTCAGCAGCCACCCTCTTGACAAAGAACAGCACTACCTTTTCAAGGCACTTAGTGTAGGTATCTGTTGGGAGCTTTTTTCTGATCAGAGTAGTATTCTGAACTGCTTTACCTTCATAATCACTGAGATTCATCCAATTCTTTCTGAATCCTCTGCAATGTCCTCAGCTTGACCCCCAAAAACTTTAAATATTCATATTTGAGCTTCCAGCGCAAATGCTAAGCAGTGTAGCCTGCCATTTCCAAATTTTTGGCGAAGTTAATTACGTCATGGTGCTCTTTTTCTCACAGATGTTGCCCAACTGACCCTACTTTACTGTGCAGTTGAAGATATCAAAAACAATGTAATGCACAGAATTAAAAATATACAATGGCAATAATTTACACATGCCCTGGTAGTATGAGGGAGTATTTGTGCCAGTTAGGATAAGGTGGCATACTGAGTGTTTTTTTTTTTATTTAAGTTAATCTAACCAGTTTTTTTTTTCTTTCTTTTGACATTGAAACTTGATATTCTCTCTGAAATTTAAAACCTTTAGTTTTGTATTCATCCACTAAAATCTAGGTTAATTAAAGTCTAGCAGTGTCTAATTGTTTATTTTGATAGTCTAAGTATCTGAAAAGAAGCCATATGTGAGCACCTCTGAAGCTTCATTGACTTGTCATTTTCCATCTGAATTTACATCTCTTGGTGATAGATTGTTAGATGAAACCTGTTTTCAACAAAGATCTATTCATGGGGCTCTTTTTGAAGATTGACTTCAGTATTAATTGGATATAACACATCACTCAATAAATCCCAGGCCTAACTAATAAAACAACTTTTAGGCAAAATTTGATTTTATTCAATATAGTCTCCTCCTAGAGTGATACACTGATTCCAACACTTTTCTATCGATTCGATGCCTTTTTTGTAGAACGATTTGTTTGGCCTCAAAATATGCCTCACTTTTCAATGTCACTTTTTCATGGAGCCAAATCTCTTTCCCGGGAGCAGTCTTTTGAGGGTTGCCAATAGTCACTGGGGGCCAGATCTGGAGAATAGGGTTGATGCAGAAATAATTCGAAGTGCAGTTCATGTAGTTTTGCCATCGTTACAATTGACTTGTGACACAGTGCATTGTCTGGGTAAAAGATCACTTTTTCTTCGTTAGTGACTGTTTTTTGGCGATTTATTCTTTCAAATGCACCAATAATACAATATAATATTATTGATAGTTCTTTCTTAAGGTAATTGATGAAAAAATCATTGCCTGCTGATGTTTGCATCTTTTGTCACTTTGGACAGCTTTCACCTGCTGCTGTCCACTCAGCTGACTGCCAATTTAACTCCTGAGTGAAGTGGTGCAGCCACGTTTCATTCATTATTACATATTTACACAAAAACTTATGTTGAAACAGTTGAAAACAATGCTCTGAATCGTTGTTTGATCGACTGTGAGCAAACATGGAACCCACTTTGAACACAGCTTTCTCATTGGCAAATGTTCATGCAAAATGGTAAATACATTGCTTTTTGATATGTTCAACTTCTATCTCATGCAACTTCAATTTATGATCGGCCAAAACAAGTCTGTGGATTTTTTTTGGTGTTTTTCAGGCCAACTGCTGATTTTGGGTGACCTGAGTATTCAGTATCTTTTGTGTCTGTACAATCACATTTAAAGTCAGCATAGCACTTCTAAACCATTGTTTCTGACAAAGCAGTCCAAATAACTTACCAAGCCATTGCTTTGCTTGAAGAGTATTTTTTCCCATCAGAAAGTAATGCTTTATCAACACACAAAATTCAAATTTTTCCATTGTTTCGAAAACTTGCAGCAATAGCTTCACTTAAATAACTAATTTGTAAACTAATAATTTGATTGAGCCCAAATTTTGTCACGTGCCATTTGAAGGTTAGTACTTAATAAAAATCATAGATTTTTTATTTGTGTTGCCATCTATATGTCAGGCCTTCACCATATTGAATGTTGTGTCAAGATTAGTATGTTCATCATTACACATGAATTGAAGTTTAAAACCAAATGAATATATAAGCACACACACACACACAAGAATTGTTTTTGCATTATGTTGAAATCCTCACAATGTTTAGTCTTGTTGAAATTATTGATGACATATTTTGTTGCTTTACAAACTCTACATTTCATTCAATTTTGCAAACCAATTGATGACATTTGAATTAGGGATTTTGTCAAAATATTTTTCCAAACAAATCAGCTATTTCATGATTTAATACTTTCTTTATAGGTTTGCATGGAAAATTTTTTTTAAGAAAATTATTTTTTTCCTTTTTAACCACAAAGAATAAATTCTTAGGATTTCTTACTTTTGAGCATGCAACATACAACTGGCCATGCATAAATATTTTGTTCTGGAGCTTAATTCCAACTTTTTGAAGCATTTGACTTTGTGATTTGTTTATAGTTTTCACAAACACAGGGAAAACTGGGTTCTTGTACAGAAAATCTTTAAAAAAAAAATAGCCAAAAAACAATATTGCATTTTTATTGATTAAGTATTTTATTTTATTTTTTTTTTTCAATTGGAGTAGATAGACTAAACTATCACCTGGTTCACACTCCACCCACGTCTATTGTACAGGTGTAGAGGCTCGTCCCTTGTTCCCTGTTTAGGATGTGGTTTCCGGCTTTCTTTTCCAATCTTTTCACTCTTATGTAGCCCCCTGCACATCAGTGGCATTATTGCCTTGCTCAGGGTGATGTGATTAAAATATATATATATATATATATATATATAACCTTTTGTTTTTTACAAATTTACTTTTCATTAATACTGTCTAATTCCACAATTTTTTGATTTTGAGTAAAACTTTAAAAAATTACCTTGATGCATGGAGTAAAATAACATTGACATAAAAGTGAATTTTTTCCTTGTTACTTAATAAATGCAAGATCTTTTTTTCTTTTGTCGTCTTAAAATTTCTTATATAATAAGGTTGCATTTTTAAGTCTGCAGTCTGATGGTTTTAAAATTTTCGCTGTATACTATTCAATGTATATGATTAATATTCACCACTGAATTAAATGCATTAACAAGGAAGGAAAGTGTTTAAGAATATTTGTGTATGGTTTTATTACCCATATTAGGCTATGGGCACATGTGCGTTGTGGTGCAGTGGATATCAGCTCAGATCGAGAAATCGGGGAGCCGAGTTTGAATTCCAATTGAATTCATTACATTCACTTACATGCAAATAACGTTGGGAAAGGTATTAATCCGTCTTTCTTAGGACAGATTGGGTTCTATAGCCTTGGCTGGCAACCTACTGTGGGATAATCTTCTGCCCAGTCAGTCATGTCTCTTTCAAGACATGATCGCCCAAGCGTGTATCACTTACGGCACTTAACTGACTGATTAGGCTATGGTGTAAGTAATGAATTTCTAAGATTTTATGGAAAAATAAACCCTTTGAAAGAAAAAAAGGCACTCCAGCATTGGCAGACTTGGTCCCCCAAAATATTAGTTGCCAGGAGACAAAGGGGTCCCACCCACAACTACTATGCTATCGTTTACATGATGAGAAAATAAAATTTTAAAAAACACATAGAAAAAAGGGTACAATTGAAATTTTCATGGAAAAATGTATTTCTTAGTAATTAGTCTACATGTACTGTACATATTGGCAGTAGATACTAAATGTAAATACAGAATGTTGTAATTGAATTTTTCTAATTTTAATTAGTTGATATTTTTTAGTAGTTAATCACACAATTTGCATATTAACATATACTTCGAAAGCGCAAAGTATTGCATGCAGTGTATTCTATTAAGAGCAATCATTTGTGTTCACAATAATTTCTTCTGCATCCGATCCATCTAAAAATGCCTTTTTAATGGATAGCAACATGTATGATTCCAAATTCTCCTCAGGTAGCAAACTTAACTGTGTATTTTTGATTTTGAACTTTGAAAACGTCCTCACATTAAACTTGAGTAACTGATAATGTGAAGATAACTTTATAAATTCCTTATTAATCTTTATTACTAAAATAGTTGTCTGTATATATTCATGAAGATCCAAAGACGCATTGGCATGACCAAAGATGCCTTTCAAAAGCTAACTAGAGTACTGAAAGACAGGAAAATCTCATTAGAAACAAAGAGTACTGGATTACTATGTGATACGTCCTTCTGTATGGAAGTGAATGCTGGATGATCTCGTCAAGGATGAAGGAGAGGCTTCAGGCAGCAGAAATGTAGTTTTACAGAAGGGTGCTGAGGATTCCATGGACGGAGCAAGTGTGCATTGATGGAGTGTTGGAAAGGATGCAAACAAGAAGAAAACTCATACTAAATATCAGGAAGAGACAAATTAGGTTACTGGGACACGTAATTAGGGAGGGCATGGAGAACTTAATACTCACAGGTTGAATAAAGGAAAGGAGAGGCAGGGGTTAAGTCGGAACAAATGGATGGCGGAGTGGGTCTTAGAGATACCAAGAGAAAAAAAAATATTGAGTGACAAGAGACAGAGCCAAGTCAAAGTCCATGATCGCCTACATCCTGAAAAGACATGGCACATAAAGATATATTTGATATAGGGGACCTATTTGATATAGGGGACCTGGGGCCTGCCCCACCTTCTTCAGTCTTCAAACTTGGTTAGATCAATCACCTCTGATCACACCCAATCTTATCCCTTGTGTTTTGATTTGATCCTAAGATGAGTGAAGCTGAATAGCCTTTATGAATCACTGCAAATGAATTTGTGAGGGCTGGGGAAGTCACAAGAAGGAAAACTTTCATATCTTCAATTATTCAGTCCAGCAGTCAAATTCTATTTCATGCAGACAGCTATCTTCCCAACCCACGTCTACGTTGAAGTATAACACCTCAGCTGGTTCTGTTAAGTTTGGCACAGGGCTTGAGTCAGTTCTTCTCAGGCAGACAATCACGTGATGTCAGGCAATGAGGTCTCTTGTCTTAACCACAAATCTCTTTGGCCAAAACTGCTCCACAATTCTCTGGCTGCTTTAGGTCCTCGCTTGTATGGATTTCTATCCAAAACTTGTGTGGGGTATGACTGGTCTAGAGAATTGGTGAATTACTTAATTCCAATGAAGGTCTTTTTGTTCTCTGGCTTTCGAAAATTAATTATCTTTGTCAATTTTGAGTTTTTTCCTTTCCGTGAGCAGCAGTCACAAGCATCAGTCCATCCAAATCCACTACTTCCTTTCTTCATTGATATCTCACACTATTACTCTTCAAAGGTGTGTACAAATTCTCCACCTTCCTTAGTTGTCCACCTCTGCTCACCACCAACCAGTCCTCCTTCAACTGATTTGATTCATCAGTCTCAGATCACATTTACTTGTAGTCATTAATTAAATTATTAAAAAATTTCTCCTACACAAGAAAAGCTCTAGTCACTGGTAAGAAACTTGCCAGATGTCTCTCTTGATTTCTTGTCAAGGTCATTAATTAAATTCTTAATTCACAAAGAAATCCTTATTTCTAACCCTGTTTGTAGTGCAGTATTGTTTGTCGTTAGCTTTGGTTCGTCAACAAAGAAGTTTTTATTATTTTAACTTTTTGCTTGTCTAAAATCTTTATCCTGCCCGGCCCAGCCCTGTGATTTGAATATTTTCAATGTTTTTCAGGTGATATTTCACGTAACAAAAGACAGTCATTAATCAATTGTCTATATTCACCACATGGTTTTTTTTTACCTTCTGCTTCTCCATTGGGAACTTTCTTTA
This sequence comes from Ascarosepion bandense, assembly GCA_037127315.1. NCBI lineage: Eukaryota > Metazoa > Mollusca > Cephalopoda > Sepiida > Sepiidae > Ascarosepion > Ascarosepion bandense. The sequence goes on from JBBBDQ010001417.1 coordinate 1,326,419, forward strand.
GGTTTTTGAAATTTTGCCTTTTTCTGATAAAACAGAAAAATCTTCATTTAGTTCATCTATATCTTTTTCTAAATTTTTTTTTTTTTAGTACCAAATAGTGTTAGAGGACCCACTCCATAAGAGGGGCCCACTTGCCAGCAGACAAGCTGATACCCTGGTCAATCTGCTGCTGTCAGTCAGTCAGTTAAGTGCCATACATGATACACGCTTGGATGATCATGTCTCGAAAGAGACATGACTGACTAGGCAGAAGATTATCTCGCAGTAGGTTGCCATTGCTTTCTGCGGTAGACTGGTTGCCGACCAAGGCTATAGAACCCAATCTGTCTTGTTATTTAACCCATAACTGGAAGGAATAGACGAATTAATACCTTTCCCAAGAGTATTTGCGCATAAATAAATGCAATGAATTCGGCTGGAATTTGAACCTGGTTCCCCAACTTTGCGTTCCAAGCTGATATCCAATGCACCACAATGCACATCTGTCACTGTACTCTAGTAAATAAAGTGTCTGTCACACTTTAGGTAAGAATTGCTGAAGCTTGGGCTGTTGCTTTGGATATGTCAAACATTTGACAAGATTTGGTATACTGGTCTTCTTCAAATGTTGGAAGGTTATGGTATTTCTGGAAAAAATTTTGAATTGATTCAGACTTATCAAACCACGAAATGAAAGTTGTCCTGAATGATTTCTTTTGTAGTTCTTTTTGCATTAATGCAGGTTTTCCTATACTTTAACCTATGTTGTTCGTAATTTTCATCAATGACCTTGTCATCCATTCTTAATTTGGTATAAGATCAAGTAGGCTGCTGATTTAAAAAAAAAAAAAAAAAAAAAATGACCCCAGTCTGTTAACTAGGGAAAGGAATTCCTGAAAAAAAAAAACACTTGTCTTTTTATCAGCATTGCTGATGCTAACTATCGAGAGAATGACTCCCTGCGCCTTCTCGAACTAACATTTTCCACTTACATGAAGTAAAATGATTATATTGAATCAGTTGATAGGTCTTCTGCTAGGAAAGTTTCTTCTGTGTCATACCTGACTGTTTTGCACTAGAATCTCTTAAACATTTATAAACTTACCATTTGTCTAGGCATTGACTATTGCTGCCACATCTGGTTCGGTGCATCTGCTGTGTTTCTAGAGGTTCTTGACAAAATCAAAAGAATCAGAAATATTATTGGTTCTGACATGGCTTCAGTCACTTTCCCACCACTGTAATGTAGCTCTGTGTCTTTTCTATAAACATTCTCCATGCTAATTTTTCTGATGAGCTTTTCTCTTTGGTACGTAAACTTCATGAACAGTACCAAATTGGCAGCTAGGTCTCATTTTACAGTTGAAATGACTAGATGTAACCATAAGATCTTTGCTATCAGTTTCTTCTCTTGCATTTCTTGCCTACAGAACTTAAAAATTTAAATGCCATATCAATTATTATTTTTGTCTTCCTAATTCTTGTCCTTTTTATTGTTCTCTCTTAAGTGTTTTTTGTTGTTTTTTTTCTTCATGTTCTCTTGCACTCAGTAACTCCTTGCATATCAGTGGCTTTATTGCCTTATTTGGGATGAAATGGTTAAAAAAAAATAGCATTTCATATAATATTTAAAACTGGTGACTGTTCTTTCCAAAATATAATTCTAGTATTGCCTGTGTATCTCTTACAGATTAAGGTCTTGTTTGTTTTTGATTGTACCCCCAGCTCTTTAAAATACAACTTCAAATTCACAGCATTATTTAGCTTTTCCATAAAGATTCTCCGGGACATTTCATAACTGATTCACATCATGTGAAACAGCTTTGAAGGATTGTTCAGTAACTGTCCTCATTGTTGAGTTTAATTTTTTTTTTTTTCTATATTTCGCAGTTATTGGCTTTCCTGTGAAACCTTCTTAAATCAACTGTTAAATAGCCTTGAAATATAACCTGTCACTCAAAAAATCTGTTTGGTAAAAGCCTTTTGAGAATCCTTTGAGATATGTTGTTAATTCTAGGCATCATAAAGATAGAAAAATTTCAATGTTACAAAACTGGTTGTAATAATTAAACACTAGTAGAAAGCTATAAAGCCTATGTGTAGATTCATTCAAAAGGTTTGGTACAAATGAATATTAGTTGCCCACACATTATTGCTAAACAATGTGCATTGCGGTGCAGTGGATATCAATTTGAAAGGAGTTAAAATTTCAGTTAAATTTGTTGCATTTACTTTGGTTCAAATAACCGTAGGAAAGATATTAATCTCTCTTCTCCCTCCAGCTATGGGTTAAATAACAGGGCAGATTGGGTTCTATAGCCTTGGTTGGCAAGCAGTCTTCAGAGTAATGGCAGTCTATTGCAGGAAAATCTTCTGCCCAGTCAGTCATGTCTCTTTAGAGACATGATTGCCCAAGCATGTATTATGTAAAGCTCTTAAGTGACTGACTGATATTCACTGCATACAGTTGTGAGTAGATCTGGGAGGACAAACTGATCCAGCCAGTTGAATCTAGGCAGACTGGCCAAACCAGCTGAATAAATCTTACAGATAAAATAATGCTAATTTAAATCTACAGAAAAAACCACTCACCATAAAAAAAAAATTTAGAAATGAGAAAAATAAAAATTAAGGCCATAATGAAAGACCAAAAAAAAAAAACAATTCAAAGAAAAGTGAGAAATACAAGAGGAAACATCAGACGTTTCATTGGAATTTGAATATGCAGTGAACTTCAAGGATTTTGTTCTTCTATATCATCTGCAATTATTCCTGTTGAGTTCATGTTTTTTTTTGTTCCCCAACCTCGGAGGGAAAAGTTTTTCATTGATGAGGTAAAATAATTATACATGCCCTAAAGAAATATTCAAGGTATATATCATATCCTTAAAGAAACTTAGAACCCAAACATTGAAAGAGATTGGACATGTTTCAGTGACATCAAATACAAAGTATTTTCTTATTCATGTCAAACATTTTATTTTGATTTATTTATTTTTGTCTGGTTTTTCTGTAGTTTCATTTCAAGGAGTTTGTTTTGAATTAGTGAAAGAAAACAAGTTTGTCCTGATTGCCTCTTAAGAATTCCAGCTGTAGGAGATGATGTGACTCTATTAGAAATAAAGAGCAACAAATTAGGATTTAATTACTGTAATTATTTGTGCTTATATGTAGACCAGGTGATAATTATGAAGTCGGAGGCCATTTTGGTTTGTGGAGCAGACACCTATGGTTATTTCACTTAGTAAGCTCCTTGCTTATATTAGAGAATTTCTTTGAAAATATTAAAAATTATGATATTGTGAATAACTCTTAAATACTGATCAGCATTTTTCACACATTTTCAATTACATATATCATATATTTCCTAATCATTTCACCCTATGCAAAGTAATAAAGCCACTAAGACACAAGGGGTTACTGAATGTAAAAGAAAATAAAAACATTATGAAGGAGTAAGAACAATAGAAGAGTAAGTGAAAAGACAGAAGATAAGGATTGCATTTGAATTTTTTAATATCAAACTTGACTGAAAAGCAAGAAAATGGAAGTGAGCACCATAAGCAAAGTGTAAAAAAAAAAAAGAAACTGTTAGCATATAATTCATGGTTACATCTAGCCAGTTCAACTCTAAATGACCTTTACCTTACCACCAATTAAAACGTGGCTAGTATAAATAATACTATGCTTTTTAGTATAAATTATACTAAGGTTGTTTTTACAAGTCAAATGCACATGAAGCCTGATTAACCAATTCAAATCAAACATGAAAAATATCAGAATTTCTTTATTCTTTTTTATCCAACTCTCATTCTCTGATGAAACTTTAAATAAAGTGAAACATGTTAGATTGATAAATATTTTCTATCTGTTCATTATCTCACAAACACACGCATATATATATATATATATATATATATATATATTTAAGTAATTTTGTTATTACAATGGTTTATAAAAGCATAATATCACTACACAAAAATTTGTGTGTAGTGATATTATGCTTTTATAAACCATTGTCATGACAAAATTACAATATTAAGCTCTACTCTGTATCAAGCACTCTTTATAAAAGTAAATGCTTGAACAGCAGGTTTTTAATCTGTGTTCTTTCACTTTTCTGTAATGTTATATATAGCAGTCGTAATTAATCCGAGCAATCAATTTGGTAAATAATCTCAATGGATACTAGTAATATTAAATTAAATATTAAAACTTAGATTCAAATATTATATTTGGAGGATAGCCATTTCAATGGTTTATCAAAACTGTCTTTTCAACTCCATGCAATTGATATTATGAAAAATTTTTTAGTGCGATTTGAAGTAAAGGTCCTTAGAAAAAAAGGGAAGAGACAAAATTAGGGATATGTGTTATTTTTAATCGATACTCATTTTTAGTGTTTTTGTAAGAATATTTCTTTCGTCTATTGGCCTGCATACTTGAAAACTTAATGAAGAAAATGTGCTGCCTTTTAGTATTTGAAACTGTATCCTCCTTCAGCTATGAAGAGTTACACAGTAAAGCAAGGATTTATTCTGCTTTCAAAGGACATTTGGATTTTTCTCAAAACATATCTGCTCAGTTTTCTATTTGAAACAAAGAAAAATTGTAAAATTTATAAGTTTTCTCATGTACACAAGCCAGTAGATGAAATAAATGCAGTTTAAAATATATATATATATATATAGAGAGAGAGAGAGAGAGAGAGCACCTAATCGAATATGAGTAAATTGTATAACAAGCTAGAAAAAGTTCACTTGTGATGCTTACTTCAGTATTTCATTGAACTAAATTTGTTATATTGGAAAATTGACCACAATTTTGAGATAAAAAAGGCTCCACTGATCAAAATTCACCACTAAAATGTCTAAAATGTGCCTTGATTGCAAGGAGATGTAAATTTGCAGCCTGACTCTTACAATAGTCCTAGCAAATCTATTATTGCAGTGTGGGAGAGCTACTAACAAATGTGAAAAAGACTGTAAATTTTTACTAGAAATAAAAACAATAAAAAAAAATTATAAAATCACCAGCACTCTTCATTTGTGTGCATGTGTAGTTGTACCAACATAACAATTTTTTTGTCAATTTCCCCAATATTGTTTTTATTTAATGTGTGTGTATGTGTATATATATATATATATATATTTTTTTTTTTAACTAAGTTGTTGAACTCGTAGGTTTATTAACCTTTTGTTCATGCATTTACTTTTATAAAGAGTGCTCGATACAAATGTAGAGCGTTATACTGTAATGGTTGTTACAATGTTTTTATAAATTCTTAGTATCACGACACAAAAATTTTCATGTTTCGAAGTCAGCCCATTATTGCTGGCTTCATTTCGGGTGATTTTTTAGAAATCTAAATTTTTCTAAAAAATCACCCGAGGAAGAAGCCAGCAACATAGTGGGCTGACTTCAAAACATGAAAATTTTTGTGTAGTGATACTATGAATTTATAAAAACATTGTAACAACCATTACAGTATATGTATGTATGTATATATATATATATATATATATATAGTTGGTGATGCACAGGCTGGGCATAGCCGAAGAGAAGCAACTAATTCATGATGACTAACAATGTTATTGATTCAACTGACAACTTTCAGATCAATTGCTTGATAATGCTGCTACTACAAATGCAGCTAATACATATAAGACTTTTTTTTTTTTCTTTCAATCATTTCACCCCAAGCAAAGAAATAAAGCTGCTACCTTAATAGTGTATCTTTTTTTTTTTTTTATATTCTCTTAAGTAGAGAGAACAATAAAAGAACAAATAACAATTGGCATTGTATTTAAATATTTGATGTTGACTGAGAAGCAAGAAACTGGAAAAGTTATACAAGCAAGAAGAGCTAAAGAAATTATTGGCATGGAACTTAGTTACATTGAGCCATTTCAGCTGTAAAATAAGACCTTGCTGCCAGTCTAGAACTGTTTGAATTCATTAAATTTAGGTACTGTAAAAGGAAAGTTCATTAGAGCAATTACCATGAAAGTATTTACAGAAAAGGTATAGGGAAGCTACATTACTGCAGTGGAGAAGTGAATAAGCCGAGATGCCAGGTCTGAACTAGACTTGCAGCAAATAATGTGAATTAATGGCTGTGTGTAAAAAAAAGAAAAAAAAGTCATTTGATCACAAAATCCTTTAAAAAATACCTTGATTAGTTATTTACATTATTTCTATTTGGGCTAATGTCATAACAAACATTAATCTTAATGTCATAACAAATTTGACTAATGTCATAACATTTTAACCATTGTTCCTTGTAGGTTTCATCAGGTGCTTGTTGATCCCAGTAGCCTTAATGGAATTTTGAACTGATCCCTTTAATTAATCTTGGGAGGTAGATTATTCTTGTTTCACTGACCTTGTCTCAGCATATATCATCTCTGGCTCTGAATATTGCTCCATTTCTACTGATTCAAAGTACACACTGCCTTACCTGGTTCAGGGAGTCAATTCATAATCACTGTGTCAGCAAATTCATGAAACAACACTTTCATTCACAAGATGATTGTTTTGTAGGACAATACTGAAAATAACTCCTCAAAATAAACTCTTGATTAATATTGTGAGTGCCATATTCAAGGAGGTCAGGGATACAATATAACACAAAATACACACACACACCTTTTACTTATATGGTTGTGTGTGTAAAATTTCAAATGTAACTAAAAATATCTGTAAAAGGATTAAGAACAGATATGAAAATCTTGGTCAATGCATTTCCTACTCTGACATTTATCTTGATAAAGTCCATCATTAGGATGAATGAAACACTTCAACTAAGATAAGTTTTCCTTTTGCCTCATATAAAAGATATTTTTGTAGGTACAAAATTTAATTATCAAAATAAGTGTGTAGCCTGATATTACAAGACATTCTAAAAACAAAGCAACCGGTTTCACTCCTGCTTTTCAGGCCTCATCGGTAGATTCAAACTTGGAAATCAACATGAAATATGTGATGGAAAGAGAAGAAAAGAAAAAAAACACAAATGTAGGAAATGTTTTTCATACATTTTTTTTTGTTTATTTTTTGTTTCTTTTTGCTTGTTTTTTATTTTTTTTTTATTCCAAGTTTTAATCTCCCAATGCGGCCTGAAGAGTGGGAGTAAAACCGGTTGTTTCACTTTTAGAATATCTTGTAATATCAAGCTACACACTTTTATTTTGATATATAAAACAGTTTGAGTAAAGAACTCAACACTTCATAGTATTTCAGTGTTCACACTTTATTAAATGCATTTTCTTTTGTAAGTATAAGAAATTTTGAAATATATATAATTGAGCCCAAATAATATTTAGATGGGTGACCAATTGAGAATACAAAGTATGGTAAGCAAAAAACCCTAAAACAGTTTTATAACATTTTCTTGAAAAAATCACTAAATCAATCAACTTTCATACAGATGAAACTTTGAAACATCACCATTTCTATGGCAGATGTTCCAACAAGATATGCTCTTTAGTTCCACCATTCTAGACCATTATTGCTAACCCCCCCCCCCCCCCCATCATCCCATGTATACAGAATCAACTCTTCTTCAACCGACTTGGCAGACCGGCTGCAGTCTCTCTCTCACTGGCACGACGTGGCTTCCCTGTGTCTCTTCTATAAATACTTACACGGCTTCTGCTCCAATGAACTTAGATCACTGGTGCCCCCTAGATATGAATTTGCACAAGATACTAGATTAGCAACTAGGTCCAACCCTTTTACAGTGAAAGTGATAAAATGTAACCGCAATTTCTACTCCAACAGTTTCTTTTCTCACACTTCCCAACTGTGGAATTCCCTTCCACATGATTGCTTCCCCGATGACTACAATCTCCAGGAGTTTAAATGTAAGGCCAAGAGACACCTCCTAACACACTAACTCGCATCCATTCTTTCAAACACTCTTCCCATCTACCCAACCCCCAGCCTCGGTATCCTTACCCATCTATCACCCTCCTTCTGACATTTCCTATATCTAACCACTCTTTCTCTTTACCTTTCCCTATATAAACCCATGCGCAATAGTGGCAGTGGAATGCCTTGCATGGGGTAAAATGATTAAAAAAAAAAAAAATCCCTTCATATTCAATTGCATGTCATATATGTAAAAGTGCAAGGGAGAATTTAGGCAAACCACATGTAACACCCAGTTTGGTATTACTAAAAAGAAAAACATTTGCTCAACCTATGGTCTGCTCTGCTTGCTCATTATTAATGTCTATCAGGTATTTACAAGATTCCAAACAGTGTATCTTGTGGAACTGATTCTTGCAGAAAGTGAATGTCTGTAAGATATATATTATCTTTTCAGTAATTTATTTGTGATAAATCTACTTTCTAAAAATAAAGTTGAGTAAGATAACACTAAGATAGCCTCAATTGCTAATAGTTCAAGCAGGTCCCTAAATAGAAGGAACCACTTCAAGCTGTTAAACTTAAGTATTTTTATAATATTTTGCAAGTGGCAAGTCAAATTTTCAGGATTAGCCATGTAGCTTTCTGATTACATCTGCCAAATAATTAAATGGAGTTTCTGGTTTTAGTAATATTTATGTGAATCATAGGCAGTTGTAGTACAGTATTTACATCATTCAAACTATTGTCCTCATCTTTGCAGCCATTTGTACGATGTTTTGGCCATTGTACACTCTGGCCTTCTTCAGATGCTAGGAATTTTGAACCAAACCCTTTATTTCAATCACTGGGCTACATGAACTTCATTCCTTGCATAGTAGTGCTTCTTCTGGTAGTCAACAGTCAAAACGTTGTACAAATAGCAACAAAGATTCGGACAATTGTCAGAATATTGTAAATACTACCGCGTCTCAGAAATACAGATAAATACTAGTTTTAGTTGTGTTTTAAAACTAGAATTTAATCTATTTCTGTGAATTTGAACTTTTGAAACTTAATTCATTTTTTAATATTATCCTTTTAATTAATTTTCAAAATAAAATATTTTTTATTTCATTTAATCTATTAAAACCAGAAATTATACTCAAGATAATATATAGCAAGAAAATTAAGATATGATATATCTACAATTTAAAAAAAATTACCTTCCGTATAATGGTACGACATTAGCTAGATGAAGACACTATTGCCACTAATATATGGGAGGTATTTCTGCCACATCCTGTATTTATAAAACATAAGAATGACTATATATGAGAACTGCTCTAAAAGAAGTGCCTTCCACTTACTGTCACAGCAATTTTTTAGCTGCAAAACTATTTTACCACATTGTCCCAAATACAGGGTGCGATTGATAAATTGACGCCTAAATTACACAAAAACAAAAATAACACTGACATTTCATTTTACCAGAATGATAAAAAAAAAATATTTAATAAATGACAAATTCTGTCTGATCATATGTCTGAAACCTCTCTAAGTCAGACCTCACTTGCTTTACATAGACATATGTCTTTTTGGAATCGGGATGATCTCTGGATTGAAAATCTGCTCTTCGTCTGGTGCTTGAACACCCAACATTGAGATTTGTTTGGATGAGGAGGGAGCAGTTAATTTTTAACTCCTGCTCTGCATCAACATATGCCTTTTTGAAATCAGGATGATCTCAGGATTGAAAATCTGCCCTTCATCTGGAACTTAAACTTCCAGCATTGTGGGTTGTGTCCAGAAGAAGGAACCATTAAAATTTTAAAATAACTGAAAAAAATTAGTGATTTTAAGTTTTCAACTTATTTTGAGTTTAAAGTAACACAAAAACTTTGAATTTAACAGTTGTCTTAAATTCATTTTCAAATATCTCCAAGATTTTGAATTGAGGAAATCAATTTTATTTCTTCAAAATACCAAAGAATCAAAGTGAGAGGTTTTGAAGTTCCACAAAGCTTATAATTTGAAGAACTCCTCTTTCTACTGCAATTAGTTTTGGCCGGAATTAGACTCATATTCTAAATTGGAGTTAAAATGAGGTTTTGATGTTCCATGGAGTGAATTAAGAAATCTAAAGTTACTTCTTAAATATCAATATTGCTGTTTTCAAAGCAGGATCAGAGGTCAATTTAGTCTGGAGCCAGAGGCCCAATTATCCCTCCACAAGAATTAGTTTGCACAGAGTGTGGCTTTTAAGCTAGTTCCTAATAATCTTCAAATATGATATGGGCTTAATTAAATTTTACATAAAAGAATTAACATTTAAAAGCATTATTTCCATTCTTAGAGAGTTTCTTGTCTGTAACTTTCTTTTGTTTATATTCTTTAACCAAATTCAATAGACAAGAACCAAATTCAACCTTTTTCTTCTTTCTTTTATTACTTTTGTCACATTCTGAGTGAAATTTATTTTTCTTTTACAGAAAAAAGCAACTGGACATGACCTTTTTGAACAAGTTGTTTATTATCTGGACTTGGTTGAAAAAGAATATTTTGGATTACAGTTCACTGATGCACATAATGTCAATGTAAGTATTTTCAGTTGATACATATGAGATATCTTCACAAATCTTTTTATTTTGGTATCTTTGAAGTGATGATAAAGCTTTTTCCCCATTCTACAACATGCCTTCTAAATGGATATAATTTTTACAAATAGCTGTCAATATTGGATAATTACACAAATAGGATCGATCTGATTAGATCTTCATTTATACTGAAAGTAACAAATGTCCAGGGCAAAAATAATTATTGCATAGTGTGTCCACCATACACAAGAATTCACTTTCGCATTATGAATAAAATCATAATTAGATTTTTGTTTGTTAAAATAGTTTATTATTGAATTAGAACATTTCCAGCAGAATCACAGGTATGAAAAATGTGAATTTTGAAACTCTTACAACAAATTTAGTTAATTAAAATTTTCTGAAAAAAATTATGAATATTTTTTCATCTGTCTGAATTATTTTTAGTTGTTTTTTTGGTTTATTTTTTAGTAAAAATGTAATTTAAATTTTTTTTAATCATTTTAAATCTTTAAATTGTTTTTTTTTTTTCTAAATCTCACAAGGATGAAACTATTTACATGAGTAACATTATTGTTACTAAATTTTCCATAAAGGTCGTATTTCTTGTTCCAGTGTTTTGAAGACAGCTGCATTGTTCTTGCCTTATTTTTGTTCTAAGCCTTCCTCAATCTGTGTCCGAGCTATTTCTTCCCAATTCTGAGTATGTGTTTGTTTTGTTGCCTTTTTCTCTTTGCTTATTTGCTTTAACCATGGGATTCTCAATGTCCTCCTGTAGAACCACTTTTGTGTTGCTTGAAGTATCTTTTGTGAGGAGATTGTCCAGCATTCACCGCCATATGGATATCACCTAGCAATCAAGCACTCTTATTTGTTTCTAATCAAATTTTTTTAATGTGTTTTTGTTGTACTACCAAGGTGGATATGATACACAGGGAAAGTGTGCTATGACATTATTCAGCAAAATATGTGGTGCTAAATGGATATACACATAATACAATAGTTACAATAGCAGACAAGACAAAACTTACAATACAGAGAAGGAGGAGGAGTTTAGATTGTAATAGTTGGTGAAGTCCGAATATTACTTAAGTGTTACTTTTCTTTACTTAAACAGACCATTTCAGGCCATTCCATAATTGAGTGCTGCTGGATTGTCAGCCACTCTACAACACTCTTTGATATATCCAAACATGCATTGAATTAACAACTGTTATATTTTAATAGATATTAGGGATTTTTTAAAAATTTCTATTTAGACATTGTTACAGCTGGCTCAAAGCAGCAAATTAGATTGTGTGTTAAGTATATTAATTTATTACTTTGTAAGGTATTCTTCTTGCTTGATGATGAAAAATTTTGCTTAACTAATTTATTAAAGATGACATTCATATCCATTATTCTTAATCTAATTAGAACAACTTTTATTATATTCTTTCAGATACTGTCTTTCTGTTCATCTCTGTACTGATAGGGTGTGTTAGAACATTCACTTTTCAACTATGAAACCCATGGTTGATTTGTCAGCAAGTGACTTTTTGATGTTATTGGCTTGTGGAGGCAATCTTAGCATGTACCTTTTTGGAAAATACTTGAAAACAATTCTTGTAAGTAAAACTGTATAGACACAATTGCTTGGAGGCTGTGCCAGCATGAAATCACAAGTCACCATGACCGAGGGTTTGAGCATACTGGCACTGTTTACTAGATGATGCATTCTCTACCAAAAATTGTAACTGATGTCTGCTCAGCATACAATATAAAGAACAAATAGGCTCTTTCAGTTTTGAACAATCAGAAATGTGCCTGAGCAAATTTCTGCAACAAGGATTTGTTAGCATCACTCAAAAATGGGCTTAGAAACGAGCAGCCAGCCATTATACTTTTCTGATTGATATTCAATAATGACTTAGTTTATTTGTTGCAATATCAGGAGACCCGAATGAGAAGTAAACTATTGATCATTTTCTTTAGACTAGTCACTGCATAGAGATATCTTGCTTTTGACATACAAGTAATGAAATGTTATGGTTACTACTCATAAAAATCAATAGGTTATTTATTGGAATGAAATTTGAAACCATTCAGTCAGTTCTCGATGTGTAAGTTGAGAAGTCCCTGCTCGCTAAAATATTAATGTGTAAGCATTAATATTAGTATGATCACACAAGTATGTCTTCTCACCAGATCTATTCGATCTGTACAGCAAAACAATTCTGAGAGAGCTAGAAACACTGCCAGGATTAGTCATTAGCAGCCGCAATCCCAACAATATAAGATACAGTAGATAAACTAAACAATTGGAGTAGATAGACTAAACTATTGCCCAGTTCACACTCCACCCATGTCTATTGAACAGGTGAAGAGGCTCATCCCTTGTTCCCTGTTTAGGATGTAGTTTTTGGTTCTTTTCCAATCTTTTCACTCTTACGTAGCCCCTTGCACATCAGCAGTGTTACCGCCTTCCTTGGGGTGATATGATTTAAAAAAAAAAATACAGATAACATGGTGCTGATAGCAGACACAGAAATGAAAATATAGGACCTTGTACAGAAGGCAGCAAGAAAGCAAAAAGAAAGGACTAAATATAAATTTCAAGAAAACTGAATACATGGTCATCAGCAAAAGGAGAAGACCAAAATGCCAACTACAGGTTTGGCTGCTAAAATTGAACAAGGGCACAAATTTAAATACTTGGGAAATGTTCTGACTGAGGATAAAAAGTGCAACATGGAGATTTGAAGACGCATGGGTAAGGTCAGATTCATTTCAAAAGCCAACTAGAGTATTGAGAGACAAGAAAAGAGTACTAGATCATGATGTGATATCTGTCCTTCTATATGGCAGTGAATGCTGAATGATCTCTTCAAAGATAGAGAAACTAAGCCGCTTAAATGCGTTTCTACAGAAGGATGCTGAGTATGCCGTCAACCAAACATGCAAGCAATTACAAGGTATTGGAGAGAATTCAAACAAAAATGAAACTTATACTTTGCATCAGGAAGAGACGGCTGAGGTTTCTGGAACATAATGTGGAAGGGGAGTTTGGAGAATCTGATATTCACAGGACAGATAGAGGGAAAGAGAGACAGGGGAATGCAGTGCGAGACCTACTTGATGGGCTTGAGTGGATGGTGGAGTGGGGTTTAAGAGGACATGTATTGAGAGCAACAAAGGATAGAGGCAAATGGAAATCCATGAACGCTTGTGTCCTGAAGGGACACTGCACATAAAGCTGATGACACATCCATTTGTTATCCATCATTTCAGTTACCCCAAAATAAACAATTTATAAGTTCTCCTTTTTTTTTTGTATGGGTCTCAAAGCTGTCAATGCAAAAAAGCTTAAAAATGATTCCTTTTAAAGTGAAAAGGTGAAGGTTTTCATCTTTTATAAGATGAGGAAAAATAATTGTATGCTGAGGTTGCTATGGTAAGAATGACTCTTTCTCACCTATTCTTAATTTAATACCTCCAAAACAAATCTCTCTATGAATCATCTGAGAGACCTTTTTCATTATGGCTGATGCTAACCTCCAGGGGAGTGACTTGTTGCACCTTCTCAGATTAACATTTTCTGTTAACATGAAATACAAAAGATTATATCAAATCAGTTGCTAGGAAAGTTGGTTCACCAAACTTTGCTAGACAATTTTTTCTCTCCAGAATTTATCTTGCATATTTAAAAGTCTAGTATTTGTTCATGCTTTGAATATTGCTGCCACATATGTTCTGGTTAACTTGTATATCAAGTTAACCAGAACATATGTGTCTAAGGACTCTCTAGAACTTCTAAGGACTCTCTAGAACTTCTAAGGACTCTCTAGAACTTCTAAGGACTCTCTAGAACTTCTAAGGACTCTCTAGAACTTCTAAGGACTCTCTAGAACTTCTAAGGACTCTCTAGAACTTCTAAGGACTCTCTAGAACTTCTAAGGACTCTCTAGAACTTCTAAGGACTCTCTAGAACTTCTAAGGACTCTCTAGAACTTCTAAGGACTCTCTAGAACTTCTAAGGACTCTCTAGAACTTCTAAGGACTCTCTAGAACTTCTAAGGACTCTCTAGAACTTCTAAGGACTCTCTAGAACTTCTAAGGACTCTCTAGAACTTCTAAGGACTCTCTAGAACTTCTAAGGACTCTCTAGAACTTCTAAGGACTCTCTAGAACTTCTAAGGACTCTCTAGAACTTCTAAGGACTCTCTAGAACTTCTAAGGACTCTCTAGAACTTCTAAGGACTCTCTAGAACTTCTAAGGACTCTCTAGAACTTCTAAGGACTCTCTAGAACTTCTAAGGACTCTCTAGAACTTCTAAGGACTCTCTAGAACTTCTAAGGACTCTCTAGAACTTCTAAGGACTCTCTAGAACTTCTAAGGACTCTCTAGAACTTCTAAGGACTCTCTAGAACTTCTAAGGACTCTCTAGAACTTCTAAGGACTCTCTAGAACTTCTAAGGACTCTCTAGAACTTCTAAGGACTCTCTAGAACTTCTAAGGACTCTCTAGAACTTCTAAGGACTCTCTAGAACTTCTAAGGACTCTCTAGAACTTCTAAGGACTCTCTAGAACTTCTAAGGACTCTCTAGAACTTCTAAGGACTCTCTAGAACTTCTAAGGACTCTCTAGAACTTCTAAGGACTCTCTAGAACTTCTAAGGACTCTCTAGAACTTCTAAGGACTCTCTAGAACTTCTAAGGACTCTCTAGAACTTCTAAGGACTCTCTAGAACTTCTAAGGACTCTCTAGAACTTCTAAGGACTCTCTAGAACTTCTAAGGACTCTCTAGAACTTCTAAGGACTCTCTAGAACTTCTAAGGACTCTCTAGAACTTCTAAGGACTCTCTAGAACTTCTAAGGACTCTCTAGAACTTCTAAGGACTCTCTAGAACTTCTAAGGACTCTCTAGAACTTCTAAGGACTCTCTAGAACTTGATATAGGAGGGAGAGTCCATTATCTGAGGAATAGGTGTGTTTCACCATAACAGTTCTATACCCTTGGTCAGCACCCAGTCTGTTGCAGAAAGAAATGGCAATGTACTGCAAGAAAATCTTTTGCCTAGCCACTCATGAATCAAGACATATGAGTGCGCTTGTTTGTCTTACATATGGCAGTTAACTATTTTATTAACTTACAGTTGAAATGGCTAAATGCAACTGTAAGTTCAATGTTAATGGTTTCCTCTCTCACACTTCTTGCTTTCCAGCAAACTTTGATCGTCAAAAATTTTAATACCATATCAGTCATTAACTACTGACTTGATTCTTATTCTTTTATAATGTTTCTCTTTTTCTTATTTTTCCTCACTCAATAACTCATTGCATCTTAGTGGTTTTATTGCCTTGCTTAGTTTTTTTTTTTAACCATTTCCAGCTATCTTTTACTTTGGTATTTTGTTTTCATTTTTCTATTTTATTAATAATTATTAATTTTACTTAATCTTGTGCCTTATAAAATATCTAGTAAGAATGCTTTTTTTTTTTTTTTTTTTTTTTTTAATGTATCACAATTTTATTTCCACTATATTGTTATAATTGTTCCTTTTCTCTTTTATATTAGTTATTGTTGTTACTCTTATTGTGCCTAATTTATAAATTAAACTTGTTTTTTATATATATATATATATATATATATATATATATTAATATTAATAGGAATGACAATAAATCTACACTTTAAACAAAACCTTCATGTCTACTCACACTTGTTTCACTTATACCAATTTCTCAAAGTGGAACAACCCCTATTTTTGTTTATATATATATATATAAACAAAAATAGGGGTTGTTCCACTTTGAGAAATTGGTATAAGTGAAACAAGTGTGAGTAGACATGAAGGTTTTGTTTAAAGTGTAGATTTATTGTCATTCCTATTAATATTATTTATCTTTTGTATAATACATTGTGTCCATAATGGTATTTTTATTGCCACACATTTCAAGTCCAAAGTTGGCTCTCTTATAAATTTCTGACTTTATATATCAAGATCCGTTTCTTTTTTTCAAACTGCTGAAAATGTCATGCATATATAATAAGTAGTCAGTGAACAGGTCAGGAAGTTCATATGCGTGTTTGTTTATTGCATATTTTCACACTGGCTTGATAATTTTTCTCAGTTTTGAGAATTGCTCACTTTTCATTGGCTAGAAAATATTTTCACACTGAGTTGCGAAAATTGTTTTCATCTTTTTTTTTTTCTTCAAAATTGTTTTCAGCAATTTTGATCTAATTTTGCATGTGTGCAATTCTACTTTTTAGTCACATGAAATATGATAAAGGTCATCAACTTACGTTTGTTGTTTCTTGTCCAATTGAAATCTAGAATTAGCATTTATCGCAATGGCTCCCAAAATTTGTTTTATTTTATCCCTACACCCCCAATGTTTTCAGTGATATGATGCATAATCTTATCCAGTGCTTATTTGATACATATAGTAAATTTTTTTATGTGACGTGAGTATTTGAATTTAGTGTGTGTGTTTGTATGTTTTGTTAAGGGAAGGCTTGTATTTTTTTATGAATATTTCTTCCCGTATCATGAGCGTGTCATAGTCTGCATTTTGATAGATAGGCATTACTCTGAATTTACCTCCACTACATTGGGAAACATACAATTTCCTGTTATTGGCTAGTTTAATGTTACTTCTGTGCAGGGCTACTCTTTTATTCAGGCCTTGTGTTGCCTCCATGTATATCTCTGCACATTCATCTCATTTCAGAGCATAAATTTTGTTTTTAGAGTTGCAGCTCAGATGTTTTTATTTCAAATGTGGATATGTTTTCAGATTTGAAGTGGTTTCCTTCTATTATGTTGCAGACCCCACACCTTTTCTTGTTGCATTTTGTGAACCCCCTGTGTTGTGTGTTGCTTAAATTTTGATGAGGTTTGTATGTTTTAAATTTTTGCATTGGTGTTTGTTTTTAATTATTTTAGATGTCTTTAGGATTTTTTATTTTATCATTCTTGTTGTGTAATCCTAGGTGTCTTATCTTTGTAAATAATTCTGGATTGCTTTTGTTGTTTGAGAGATGTATGCAAGAATATTTTCTTTTCCATGTTTTTAGTTTTCCAAAGAGATTCTAATGGTATTTCTTCTGTCAGTTGGAAACCCTTGTTTATTAGTGGAGTAGGGTATCCTCTTATTTGTAATGTTTTCATAATTCCTCTAGACATATTTTCCGAAGGGGTTTGTCAGCTACTATTCATCATACTAAGGAGTAGGGGATGGATTTTAGATAACTTTTAGGGTGGTGACTCTTGAAATGAAGGTATTGTTGGGTGTCTGTGATGATGTAGTTGTTTTTTATGAGTATGTCTAGGAATTGCAATTCATTATAGCTATATTCTAGTGTGAACTTAATTTTTGGGTGCAAGTTTTGGAGTAGATTGTGTAGTTTATTTATGCCTCCCCATGTTAATCTCCAAAAGATAAAATAATTATCTAGATATCTTTTCCATGATTTAGTGAATTCTGTTTTTGTGTCTTCTCCATATTTCTGTCCTATTTGGTTGTATAGGTTTTCTAGATATGCTAGTGGGAGTGTTGCATATGTTGGTGCCATTTTTATCCCCCATCACCTTACCTGTTTGAATATAGTTTTTGTTGTTAAATTAGAATGAATAGTTGTCTAAAATTAGTTCTATACTCGGTATAATAAATTATTTTGTAAAGCATGTGGGAAGTATTTCTAAATGTTTTTCAATCCCAAATGTAATGGCCTGTTTACAAAGTTCATGGGGTATGTTGCTATACAGGTTGTAAATGTTTTATGAAAAGCATTGTCTATACAACTGAAGACAGTGATGAACCTGAAGAATTTAAGTGTACATCATCTTTACTGAAGGACTATTTAAGAAATGATTTTATGATTATACCTCTTTGTTTAGATTAGAGAGCCGTAGGAGTGATACAAAGCTGGCAGATTGTGTGGAAATTTAAAGAGCTTTATAGAAAAAAAAAAAAACATGTGTAAAGTGGAGAATATCGAAGTTTAAAGCCAGAAAAAATTGAAATATTTGTAAGTTGTGCCAGGAAGAAAAATTGGCCATCATGGCATATATGGACAGAGGGGCTTTGTTGAAAAAGAACTGAAATAATGGCTAAGTATCAGTAAGTCAGTTAAGTACCAGACGTGATACACACTTGGGTGATCATGTCTCGAAAGACTTGTCTGACTGGGCAGAAGGTTATTAGGTTGCTATTGCTTTCTGTGGCTGACTAGTTGTCAGCCAAAGCTATAGAAACAAATCTGTCCTATTATTTAACACATAGCTGGAGGGAAGAGATGGATTAATACCTTTCCTAAGGGTATTTGTGCATAAGAGAATGCAAACTTGGTTCTCTGATTTCTTGTTCTGAGCCAATAACCACTGCACCACAACGCACATCTCTGGCTAAGTATCAGTCAGTTAAGTGCCATACAGGAAACATGCTTGGGCGATCATGTCTCGAAAGAAACATGACTGACTGGGCAGAAGATTATCCCGCAGTAGGTTGCCATTGCTTTCTGCGATAGACTGGTTGCCAGCCAAGGCTATAAAACACAATCTGTCCTGTTATTTAACCCATAACTGGAAGGAAGAGACGGATTAATACCTTTCCCAGGGGTATTTGCACATAAGTGAATGCAATGAATTTAACTAAGTATAGGCATCTTAAAAAAATATCTTGGTATCTATGAACCTAGATGAGAAATTTTTTCTTCATCCAAAACAAGAATAAAAATGTTTGTAAATCTTTTTTTCTTGAGTTAAGTTTTAAAAAAAATTATGGTAGATAGTATTGTGTTGCTATGTAGACTAGATTCCATTAGTCATTTGTGTACATTTGTGGCCAGTCTGTCTTTAATGCTTAATGTCTATAGTAGTGATTTAATTGAGAAGCATTTTGTTTTAGCAATGGCAGGATATATTATGAGCAAGCTGATATGATTTTTACATACAACCAAGTAAATGGTACTGGATGCATTGTCATGTCAACCTGCCAAATTTCATTTCATGCATTAGGAGAAAAAATTTGTCACTTTCGATACAGTATTGTTGATTTCAGATACTGATCTCTGAGTTTTATGCACGACCCTCTCAGAGAATGGTTAAAAAAAATCCTGTTGAGCAACAAATCTGTGGATGGAAGTTTCTTTTTGATAAGTGGTTGAAGGAGACTGGCCAGTCTTGTTCAAGCTGATAGAAAGGCAGCAGTGGCTCTGTTAACCATGCCTTACATTGAAGCTGTACAGAAGAACATGTTTGAATGCATAACATATGAAACCTTGAAGCAGATGGGCTATAAGATGCTGAATGTCAATCCTTTCTGGAAAATCAACACTTAAAATTCTGGTTTTTAGCTTTATTGCTGAACTGTGTCTCTTGCACCTTCACAGAAATATATTGATAACTTGTTTTTTATATTGATAAATATATTGATCATTAATATATTATAATCTGTCACAAGTCTGGAGCACATAGTAAAGATCAATCTTGAGTAGATAGTCAGCTATGAAATATTTGTGTCCTTTATTAATATACAAGAAGTCTCCCCAAAATTGACTTCATTTAAAATGTGAATATCTAAGTAACTACATGTCCCAGGCAAATGAAATTATATTTGGCTTCCTGTTGAGTGATGAGTGTTATCAAAATTTTAACAAGATATTCAAACAGATATATTTATAACCAATTTCATAAAGCTTCACAAATGTCCAATATACACACCACCTGTGACATAACACATATCAAGTCACACATGTCAGGTCCTGACAAACACACTGTAGTATGTCTTGCATAACATTTTCCAGTGCCTCAGTGATTCTTTACTTATGTTTCTCTTGGTTTGTAGAAAAGAGTAGACTTTAATCATATCACCCTGAGCAAGGCGGTAAAGCCACTGAAGCGCAGGGGGCTACGTAGGAGTGAAAAGATTGGAAAAGAGAAAGCCGGAGACCACATCCTGAACAAGGGATGAGCCTCTTCACCTGTTCAATAGACGTGGGTGGAGTGTGAACCGGGCGATAGTTTAGTCTATAGACCTGTTTTGTTTTTTGTTTTTTTGTTTTGTTTTTTGTTTTTTTTGTTTTTTTGTTTTTTGTTTTTTTTTGTTTTTGTTTTTTTTTGTTTTTGTTTTTTTGTTTTGTTTTTTTTTGTTTTTTTTGTTTTTTTTTGTTTTTTGTTGTTTTTTTTTTGTTTGTTTTTGTTTGTTTTTGTTTTTGTTTTGTTTGTTTTTTGTTTTTTTTGTTTTTGTTTTTGTTTTTTTTGTTTTTGTTTTTTGTTTTTTTTTTGTTTTTGTTTTTTTTTGTTTTTGTTTTGTTTTTGTTTTTTTTTTGTTTTTTTGTTTTTTTTTGTTTTTGTTTTTTTTTTGTTTTTGTTTTTTTTTGTTTTTGTTTTTTTTTTGTTTTTGTTTTTTTTTTGTTTTTGTTTTTTTTTTGTTTTTGTTTTTTTTTGTTTTTGTTTTTTTTTTGTTTTTGTTTTTTTTTTTTTTTTTTTTTTTTTTTTTTTTTGTTTTTGTTTTTTTTTTGTTTTTGTTTTTTTTTTGTTTTTGTTTTTTTTTTGTTTTTGTTTTTTTTTGTTTTTGTTTTTTTTGTTTTTGTTTTTTTTTGTTTTTGTTTTTTGTTTTTGTTTTTGTTTTTTGTTTTTTGTTTTTGTTTTTTGTTTTTTGTTTTTGTTGTTTTGTTTTTGTTTTTGTTGTTTTGTTTTTGGTTTTTTTTTTTGTTTTGTTTTTGTTTTTTTTTTTTGTTTTTTTTTTTGGTTTTTTTTTTGGTTTTTTTTGGTTTTGGTTTTTTTGGGTTTTTTTGGTTTTGTTTTTTTTTTGTTTTTTTTTTGTTTTTTTTTTCTTTCAAATAAACCTATAGAAACAAAATCACAAGATGTCAAGTGAATGAAGTGGCCATTTCAACAGCACATTGTCATTATCACTGGCATGCCCAATCCATCTTCCTGGTAGATTCTCACTGAGATAAACTACCGGCCGTAATTATTAGGCCACCCCAGTTTCTTATAAAAGAAATGATGTATTTCGTACCATTTTTAGTATTTATTGCCAAATGAAAATGTTTTTTTCGTTATTATTACTTTGCAAAATTTTACAAGGCTAGGAAGCAAAGATGAACTCGTCTGAATCACCCTAAATTTTCTTCATTATTTCATTAATGAAACTGCAATATAGGTAATTATTAAATATTTATAAATTCATTTGATGCACTAGTTATTGTGCAATATTAACAAAAGAACCATTCTATTTTCCTTTTACAACTATTCACCTAGAAATAAATACTAAAAAAATAGTATGAAATACATCATTTTTTTTTTTTTTAAAAAAACACTAGGGTGGCCTAATAATTATGGCCAGTGGTGTAAGTTTATGCAGTCAACTTATTTTTTACACCTTTTGTTAAAATTTGAAATCATTTAAGCAATAATTGACTATTCTATTAGACTACAAATTTTTTTTTATACTTTTATTTTAATTTTCTTGGGGGACACCCTCTATAATGGCTATTTCTTATATATATATATATATATATATATACACACACACACACACACCATATCAGGACATAGGCAAGAAGGCTCTTCAGATTACATATGTCTATATTTCTTTGGAGAAATGATCTCCCAAACATGTATCTTGTATGGCACTTAACTGACTGATATTTCTGAGATGAGGTATTGTAGCTCTTTACATTATTTACATTGTTCAGACTGTTGTCTGCATCTTTATTTCCATATTCATAACATTTCAGCCCTTTTACACTCCGACCTTCTTCAGGTCATAAACATTGGAATTTCAAACCAATTGTCTTTTAGTCCACGTGGGTATGTTCAAATTCTATCTGCCATGCCTTTGGATATCTCAGTTTTAGTTAATTCTCCTTAGTAACTCAACTCTTTTGGTTTTTGTTCTATCGGCTGTTTCCAGGTATTGAACTGTTGGGTCAAGTCACTTTTCAAATTGCTTAACCAACCCTTTTATCTGCTGAGATTATTTTTCTCATATGAATTGTCATGCGTGGTTTTTCACTGCCTTCTCCATAGTTTTGAGTTCAGAGAATTCCTTTTTTTTGGCCTAACTGCAACCTCAAGTTAGTGATCAATTTATCCTATTCAAGCCATAGCTCGGGGAAAAAGAAATGGAGTCATGTCTTTCTCCAGGGCATTTGTGAACTAGTAAATGAAGTAGGCTAGGTTGGAAATTGAATTCCAGTTTTGAGTTTCACTTATGTGGATAACTGTTTCGCAACCTGCACAATGAGTGTTAATATAACATATAAGTGTTAAGCTGAACTGACAACAGAAAATATAACGTATCATGAGCGCCAAGCTGAGCTGCCGAGAGAGCAGGGCCTAACCGCATCCATGAGGGCGCCAGCTGAGCCTGCCGAGAGAGAGGGCCGTCACGCATCATGAGCGCCAAGCTGAGCTGCCGAGAGAGAGGGCCGTCACGCATCATGAGCGCCAAGCTGAGCTGCCGAGAGAGAGGGCCGTCACGCATCATGAGCGCCAAGCTGAGCTGCCGAGAGAGAGGGCCGTCACGCATCATGAGCGCCAAGCTGAGCTGCCGAGAGAGAGGGCCGTCACGCATCATGAGCGCCAAGCTGAGCTGCCGAGAGAGAGGGCCGTCACGCATCATGAGCGCCAAGCTGAGCTGCCGAGAGATAGGGCCGTCCCGCATCATGAGCGCCAAGCTGAGCTGCCGAGAGAGCGGGGTGTAATGTATCATGAGCGTCAAGCTGAACTGCCGACAGAAAAGAAATAGTTTTTACTTGTCCTGAGTATGACAGTAAACTATAACCAGTAGCACAGCCTCTGATCACGTTTTGAAGAGCATGGAACAACCTCTTTGTTAGGGTGACTTCCTACAAGGAATGGACTTTTCCTCTTGTTATATATGATTACCTGCATGACTTCCATGGAGCAGTTAGAAGCAGTTAATGAAGGCTGTTGACAGCAGGTAAAAAGTAGCTAGTATGGCAGTTAATAACAACTATTAGTCAGGCAATAAGCAGTGTAATAATATCTTCAAACCTATTCCTAGTTACGTATTGTTAACACTTATTTTGAATATCTTGTTTCTTGTTATACTAATACACTGTTTTGAACCTACCTTCTTGTTCCTTGTCTTACTTCCGGCACAAACCAGTCACTACAATTTTACAAAGTTTCGCTACAACTCTACAACACTCTTAATTGCTGTTGTTTACAGGTTCTCCTGCACCTGTTAGGATCCTAGCTATGAGCAAATAGTTAACTCCCAAACTGGGGGGAAAAGTACTAGGAAAGTATAAAAAAAGATTTTTTTTTTTTAATAAAAATACTAGCAATAGATTTTTGGAGGAAAAAAATATTACGAACAATACATTTGACCCTCGAAAAAAAAAACCCTCTTTATAAAAAATCTGATCTACAAACTGATTTCATACAAAGAATGTATATTACATTCATATGAATCTATTCTTAAAACTTTGTTGGCATTAAACAACCCATAACATTATATATGCCAAAATACAAAATAAACCTAGTCTTTGTAATGAATCTCACCTAACTGGAATCTGTTAATCTTTACATTGTCATGTTGTTTATTCCTAAATTATTTAGGAATACATTTTTTCTTTCCTCCAATTTTTGAATTTGTGCAAATCTGTTTGGCATTGAGGGAATTATATCCCCTGCTGGCTGTTCTCTTTAATTTTAGATATATCTCCTTATTTTGAATTCTCTAAAATTATTTTTTCTTTCCCAAGATGAGGCTTTGTTATTTTAACATACAATAAGAGAAGCAGCAAATCCCAGTGATAAGATAAAAATGGTTTTTAGAATTTGGGATTTAATTATTTTCTCATGTGAGTGCCTTTCATTGTCTGTCACTTTAGCTCCTGTTTATAAACATGAGAACTGAATTCTGAAGACTAGATGAGTAATTTATGAGTCTAGTTTTCATTTAAAATGTGGACAGTGTGTCAGATGATGTGTATTTTATCTACACTCAAAAATGTCTTAATGACTTTAAAAAAGCAGATGTCATATATTAAATTTGCAACTGTAATGTCATGCTTTGTGAAATTCCAGCTGAGTTATCTGATATAAACATTTCCAGGTGCCATTCTCCGAATCTGAACGTAATACCCTAAATACTTTCTTAATTTTTCATTACTTTCTCTCAAGGTCCCTGATTTTATCCCTCAGATCTCTATTTTTGCGCTTTGTTTTTTGATTATTCTTTCAAGATTTTTATTGTCATGTCTTAGTCTATAAGAATGCATTTGTTTTTTCCATTCATTTTTGCTCTTTCCTTCCAGGCAATCCAATTTTTTACTTTCCAGTTTTATTTACTCAGTGCATGTGTGTGTGTCTTGAGTTTGTGTGGCTAGAATATTTGCCTTCTGACCATGAGAGCCAGATTGAAATCACATTTAGAATTTAGGAAGGTAATTTTATGACATTTATTAACCAGGGGAGACAAATGTGCCACCATTTAGAAAGTGCCTAAAAGCCATACAAAAGAATGACCAAAATCTTGTGAATGAAATTGGATAGACAAGATCATTTGAAAGCTGCCAATGGTTGTGTGAGCATGAAGTCACAAGTCATGATGACTGAGGGTTCGAACATACTGGAGTTGTTTAAACTGTTGATTATTCCAGGTTGCACACTTTCTCCAGAAACTGCAACTAAGGTTCCCTCAACATATAAACCATGGGTGGGCTCTGTGGATATTTAACAAACCAAAATGTGCTTGAGCAGACATCAGCAACAGGATTGGCTAACCAGCCTAGCAGATGAATGTACTCAGAAACAAGTAGCCAGTTGTTATATATAATGTATGTATATTTATGCAGTGCCTGTGCTTCTGGGATATGCATTGTGGTGCATTTGATATCGGCTTTGAATGACAAATCAGGGAGCAGAGTTCAAATTCCACTTAAATTCCTTGCATTCACTTACACACAAATACCCTTGGGAAAGGTATTAATTCATCTCTTCCCTCCAGTTATGGGTTAAATAAGACAGATTTGGTTCTATAGCTTTGGCTGGCAACTAGTCTACTGCAGAAAGCAATGGCAACCTAATAATCTTCTGCCCAGTCAGTCATGACTCATTCGAGGCATGATCGCCCATGCGTGTATCATGGATGGCACTTGACTGACTGTTCTTTTGGGTGATACACACCTTAGCTTTGGATATGTTAGTGTTGTTGTATATTCTTTTGTGATTTCTGCTTGTTTCTCTGGATATAAGTGTATAAATTTATTTTGGTCCTTATCGCTAGGTTTTTATTGTGCTTTTTTTACTTTACGTTTTACTCAATGTTCTTACTATCTTTATCCCCCACCAACATTTCATGTTGCTTACTAGCAGTATAGCCCGGTGTTGCTCGGGTGTAATGAAAGCTTTTAAACTAATCCATGGTCCTGGAGCTCAGACTCTTTGGACGTTGGCACGAAAGACTAAAAAGCAATAGTTGTTTCCAGTTAAAGCGAAACCATAGACTGAAAGAAAAATGAATGGCTGTAAGTCAAATTGATTTCCTGGTATCAATATCAAATAAGTTTTTTAGTCATAAACTGAATTTTGAAGGCTAAATAAGTCCTCTAAGTAAATGGTATCATGGCTGAGACTAAGAACTACAATTATACCTACTTAGAGCCAAACCCAAAGCAAAAACTAAAATAAAAGGCCTGAAAAAAATGCAGACATACAGGCAGATAAACACACATGCACACAAACATCTTGCCTTTATATATATATATATATATATATATATATATATATATATATGTGCATATATAATCGATTTTCTGCACTATTGTAAAAACTGCAACCTTGAAACTTCTGAATATCGTTTCTTATGTCTTTGTCTTTATCAAATTTGATTAAAATCAGACCACTCCTTCTATAGCCTGATTTTTTTTCGATTATCGATTTTCAATATTTATCGGGGGTACCTCAACACAAAACCTAGCTAAGAACACTTGCAGACGCTTATAGTACAACTGTGTAAATTTTCAAGAAAATCGGTTCAGCCGTTTCAGAGTATATAGGTAACGGAGATACACACACACATGCGCAGACAAAGTTCAATTTATAAATAAGTTTAGATTTAGATTAGATAACTTTGGTTAAAGAGAAATTTTAGAATTTTAAAAGAATTAAGTTCCATCACCATAAGAATTTTCAAATATTTTTTTCCTTCCTTCCTTTGACATTTTGTTTTCTGTGTTTTTCAGAATTGAAAATATTTTTGTTTAGAGCAAATATGCTTTAACTAATTTTTAATGTCTAATCTATTGTTCTTTTTAAAAATGGATCTTTTAACTTGAATCTTTATATGCTTTATCAATTACTCTCAAATTGTTTAACAATGTTTCCAAAATGGAAACAAAAATTCATTCATTTGGCAAAGGAAACCCCCACCTGCATACATTCTTTTTTAATTTATGGCAATAGACAGTATCTCCCAATTTTTTCTTTTATGGTAATTGCTGCCATTCTCTCCTCTCTTGGTTTCATTTTATTTTTTTTTTTTCATATTGTCAAGGCTTAACATCTACCCCCCCCCCCAAACATTTTTATGATGACTGCTCCCCAATTGTTGACATGCCCTCCACTTTTTTGTTTTGAGTTTTAATTTTTATTATTTTATTTATTTTTTTTCTGATTTTCTTGCTTTCTTTTGCATTTCATAATGTCAAAGAATAACATCCCTCCTCTTAATGATTGCAAATCCCAAATTTTTTTCTTTTATGGCAATTGTGGGCATTCCACTCTCTTATTTTTTTTAATTTCATTTTTTTCTTTTGTGTTTTCCTAATGTTAAGAGATAACACCTCCACCTTTTTATGATGGTGGCACTCCTTTCTTTTTTTTTTTTTTTTCTTTTTTCTTTTTTCTTTTTTAAATAGGTGACATCTCCCTTTAGTCTTTTTTGTTTTCTTTTGTTTCATTATAACAAGGGATGTCATCTCAGCCTTCAGTTACTTTTGACATCTTCTCAGGATGCCATATCATCTCTGTTAACTTTTCAACTATTTTGACTTTGATTAATTGATTCTGTTTCTTTTATGCAAATTAAAATAATATCAGCTTCCTAAATAAAATAGTACATTTAGAAATGCTATGTTAAAAATTGCTTGAACAGCACATAAAAAAATATTTAAAAACAAGTAATTTTATCTATGAGTGGATTTTAAACTTCCTCATCTAAAACATCTTACTGGTTTCATTTTCAATTCATAACACTGGCCAAATTAAAAAGGTTCAGTCTTTAAAAAAAGTTAAAATACTGATGGGGGAAAAAGGAAAAATCTGGAATTTAGACAAACAAATGATGCCTCACAATATAGAATGTAATTACTTGAGTAGATGGATAGTGGCATGGCTTTAAGTCAGATTTTGGTAAGCTGAGAAATTTTTAGTATCCACCTAATTATGTTGTTCTGGACACCATTATAACAATACAAAATGTGGGTCCACTTGCACTTCTAATAACAGGTAGTGACAGAAGAAACATAAAATCAAAATAACATAAAATATCAAGTGTGTGTGTGTGTGTGTGTATATATATATATATATATATATATTCAAATGGTATATACATGTCCATTGACATTTCCATGTTGTTGTTGGTCAGAAGGCAGCTTGATACAATTTCACTGCTCCGGGGTCAGTCATGAAGAGTTTCTAATTTCTAAATTTTCAGGCAAGGTGGAAATTAGGCAGAGCTGTTAAGAGCTCATTGATTGACCAATCAGAGGACTCGTTAAATGCTGCTTACAGCAATGTTGTGAAAGGGACCTCTCAATTGGCCATTTTATTATTTTCTTAAAGAGTTGTTGCAATGTTTTATATAAAGCAATTCTCTAATAAGTACTTTGGGCTCTAAATGAATTTAGACCTTCTTTTTGCTTTTCTTTTAATTTTTTTTCTCAGAACTGAAATTTCATCAGCTGCTGCAAATGTCTTCATTTCACTTCCTTCATAACCATTTGAAAACAGTTGAGTAAGAATACTCAGGATAAAAGATTTCTTGCATCATCTCTTTGTAATCAAATCCAAATTCTGCTTCTGTACAATTATATAAAAAATATATAAATCATCCCTATATTGAAGAAACCCTAGAAACTTGTCATCAGTTAATAAGTGCACAAAACAATAATATTGGCTTGGATTCTTGGCCATATAGGCATCAGGGGAAATCATGAAGCCAACACACTGGCAAAAGAGGCAATGAGAATAAAAATACATTAAACTCCCATATACAGATTGCAAAAACAAATAACACATAAAAGAAATGGCAACCAATTTAGGACATATTCCCAAATAATAAACTATATTGACATCAGCCAAGAATAAGTAAGGAGATTATAAAGCCATTGGTTGACAATTTAATGTGCTCAAAAGAATAAAAATTGGACATGCTCACTTCACACACATACACACGGTATAAACTATATCTTGGTATACCCACTGCAACCAATTTCTCACAGTCTAGAATATCTTGATAGAATTTAAGAAGCACAAAAAGATACATAGCTACTATTCAGTCAGTTAAGTGCCATACGTGATACATGCTTGAGCAATCATGTCTTGAAACGGACATGACTGACTGGGCAGAAGATTATCCCGCAGTAGGTTACCATTGCATCCTGCGGTAGACTGGTTGCTGACCAAGGCTATAGAACCCAATCTGTCCTGTTATTTAACTCGTAACTGGAAGGAATAGACGGATTAATACCTTTCCCAAGGGTACTTGCGCGTAAGTGAATGCAATGAATTCGGCTGGAATTCGAACTTGGCCCCCCACGATTTCTCGTTCCGAGCCAATATCCAATCTTAACATGCTCTTCCACTACCCAAATAATAGGATATCTTAAGAAAATAAAATGCTTCCAACTTAAACTATTTAGACAATTTTCCTCATCTTTGTTGCCATTTGTACGACATTTCAGCTGTTGTACGCTCCAGCCTTCTTCTTTTGAACCAAGCCCTTTATTACAATAACTGGAGTATATTATTCTCATCCTTTGTGTAAAGCCTCTTTTGGTAGTCACTCTTTAAGTTATTTGTTTACCACTGCTGTAGCCTGGTATTGAACTCACAACTCATTGGGTTAAGTCACTGGAACTAACCAACGTCTATATCCACTGGACCATGTGTCCTTAAGAACAATTGAATTTCTGGGACTTATAAACCTAATGTTCAGTAACCATTTATACCAGAGTTCAAATTGCAATTTTTGATAATGGTTTTCTCTGGACTTTTTTGATGTTAATGGTGTTCTCTAGTATTTTTTACCAGAGCTCATATTGCAATTTCAACACTAATGATTTTATCTGGCACTCCATGTTACTGGTTCCCATATTGTATTCATCTCTATGCTTAGTCGGCTTAGGAGATTTTTGTAGCTTAGCATATGTGCTGATTTCTTAAGTTTATGTAATTTCCAGTGGCATTTTCTCTTTTATTTCAACTTCATCCCAAAGGAGGTGGTGTTCCCCTTTCTCCCTCCATATGTGGTCAGCTACGTCTGATTTTTCTATCTCCCCTCATGTTGTGGCCTTGCGATGTTCTTGTAGCTTTACCTTGAGGAAGTCGCCAGTTTTTCCTTATTTCTTTCCACAGCGGCATGGAATGGTGTACACACAGTCCTTAGTCATGTCTTCCTCTGTTGGGGGTCTTGGAAGAGGTACCTGCAAATTGTAGAACCACTTCTGGAGATTGTCCTGATGTTATATGAACCACAAATCTTTTGTATTTTCTCCAAGAACCTCTTCACATATGGTAGACAGACTGAGGCTGTTTTCTGAGACTTGTTATCCTCATGCACCCTCCCTTCAGTGTATGTTGGAGTTGTTGTCATGTACTCTGGATAATTTTCATTGTAGGGTATGCTTATACTATTTCCTGTTCATATGACTCTGGGTTGCCACTGATGACTTTTGCTCGATGTTGCAGGCAGCGAACGATCCCTTTCTTGATACTGTATGGGTGGTAGGAGTTGAAGTTGAGATATTGTCTGGTGAATATTGGCTTGTGGTTTACAAATGTCTTGAACCTTACCTCTGTTCAAGTTATCACATTCAGGAATGCCAGTTTGTTGTCACTCCTCTTTTTCCATAGTGAATTGTATGGATGATCTTATTTTCACATGGTCCAGTAGAGTCTAGACCTCTTTCTGGTGTGGCCAGAGTATGAAGGTGTCATCAATGTATCTCAACCATAGAGTTGGCTTTAGAGCTGTCAATTCTAATGCCATCTCTTTAAAGTATTATATATATGTGTGTGTGTGTGTGTGTGTGTGTTAGCCAGTGATGGTGATAATGGTGAGCCCATTGCTAAGCCTTCATCCTGTCAATATGTGTCTTATCCCAATCCGAAGTATGTTTGTGTTCAGAAAGTCAGCATCTTCATCAGGTTATCTAGTGGAATACTGGTACATTCTTCTAGGGATGAGTCCGTGGGTACCTTGGTGAATACTCGCCACATGAAGGCTCACTATCTGGTTACATTGGTGGGAGCATCTTTGATAAGTTCCATGAAGTGGGCAGAGTTTCCAACATATGATAGTAACTCAGAGGGTGGCACACTGAGCCTAGGCTGCTAACAATCAGCCTGAGCAGAATACCATCTTTATGAATCTCAGGTAGACCATACACCTGAGGTAGTTTGCTGTAACGTTGAGGCAACTGCTTGTATGCCCTAGGCTGGAAGTGATTCTTGCTCTTGATTAGGATCTGCGACAGCTGTCATTCTGTTTTCAACATGGGGTTTTTCAACTTCTATAGAAAATAGAGCTTGAACTTTGAATCATACAATTGAGGTTTTGAAATACTCCTAAACTATACAACTTGTGATATTTTGAAAACACCTCGCAACCACTTGAAACATTTTAAAACATTCCTGAATAAAAGAAATAGTTTCAGCATTAAATGTCCTACAGGGGTTTTGATATGTTGGTAAAACAAATAATCAATCTTTCACACTCAGTAACCCCTTACGTTTTAATGGCTTGCTTAGGGTGAAATGATTAAAAGAAATTTTTCCATTACCTTCATAGTTTAAAATTCAATATTGTCTTTCTCAGGTGGTTGCCCTATTAAGACTAAAGAACTTGATCTGCTGTACTATTTTATCCTGAGCTGGGAAAAGTGAATTTAAGACTTGTCTAAGGGCATGAGTATGACAGAAACACAAGTCTTGATCCAAATTTAAACTGATTACTGATATCATTTTTTTGTATTGTTTGCAAATACACAAAATGTATGTTTTGATAAACCATAATTTATATAACTCATTGATAGGATTTAACTAGACTTAGCATAAATTCCATGACTGAAACAAGTTTAAACTTTTATAGGATTAGTCTTCTTGCATAATAGTGTTTTCACGGTCTTACACTCCTTAAGCTTACGAGTTGATAAATAACAGAAAAAAAAAACAATCTGTGATTTCTTGCATCATAGGGACAGCCAGCCTATATTTAACAAATATATGTACTTTTAATCAGTATAATTATGTGTCTTCAGGTGTCTGTCATACTAAATGACCATGTTGAAATTTGATCCAAACATGAAGGTAGATCGTTTCAGGTTTTAACACTTGTAGTATCCTCTCTATTATAATAAAACCATTGTGTGTGTGTGTTGTAATTTTATTACAATTGTTTGTGAAAGCATAATATCACTATACAAAATTTTCATGCTTCAGAACAAACCCGTTCTTCTTCAGGTGATTATATATATATATATATATATATATACACACACACACACACACACACAGTATAACCCGGATATAAGAGAAACTCAGACGTAAGAGATTTTCTCTGGTCCCAAATTAGAGGTAATGTATATAAAATAGACCAAACCCGGATATAAGATAACTTTTATCTGGTCCCGACAACTCTCTTATATCAGGGTTACACTATATATATATATATATATATATTTCCCTGCAGTTGCACTCATGTAGAGAGACAATAGAAAAGCAGCGTTGGCTCAGTTCATTTTATTTACTACCAGTTATGAAAGCTCTTGCCGCGTGTTTACTCTTTAACAGTGCCTTACTTTAATTTTTTTACAATATTTATGTCATCAAGTTGTGAAGAATATACACTCCTCTCTATTACAATAAAAACCATTTAGTGTGTGTGTGTGTGTGTATATATATATATATATATATATATATATATATATACATACACACACACACTTCCTGTCATTCTCATTGGTTTTTATTTATTTTTAATGTCTAAATGTAAGATACTCAATAATAGGTATATCAATATATATGTTGCCGTCATTTTAGATGGCATATTGATGTGTTTTTGACAGCACAGGCCCACTTGTATCTCATAATGTTGAATTTTCACAATTCATGTTGTATTTCATTGAACTAGAGTATGACTTTTCAGCACTCTCCAATTTAGGGATTGAACTCACAACCACCAAGGAATCAGATATGTTTTTGAAGCCTTAAGCTAAATATCTATACTCAAATAGTGGAGGGTTTATGACCATATAATGTTGAAACATAGGTTCCCATATGATCACTGAAGTTAAGTAATATTAAGCTGGGTCAGTACCTAGATGAGTGATCACTCAGGAATACCAGGTACTGTAATGAATAACAACTCAAATCTGGAAATCAGAGAGCTGAGTTCAAATTTCATTCAGGTTCATTATATTCATTTAGATGCAAATATCCTTGGAAAAAGTATGAATCCATCTTTTCTCCTCTAAACTATAGGTTAAATAGTAGAGCTTGTACCAGATATTATGTTCTCAAAAAAAAACTTTAAATACTTTCATGGCTTCTGCTCAAACAAACTTAAGTCACTGGTGCCTCCTCAACAGGTGTTTACTCGTGCAACCAGATTGGCAACTGGGTCCCACCCATTCATAGTTAGATTAACCAAATGCAGATGACAATTCTACTCCTGCAGCTTCTTCTCTCGTACTTCCCGCCTGTGGAACTTGCTCCCATATTCTTGCTTTCCTGGTGGCTACAACCTCCAGGAATTTAAATGCAGTGTCAATACTCATCTATTAACCACTTGACTCTTGTTCTTTCACCACCCCATATATCCTTTCCTTTCTTTCCACCTTTGCAACTGTCATCACATCTGTATTCCCATCCTTCTATTGCTCCTTTCTAACTGGTTCGTCTTCCTCTTCACTCTCTTCTACTTAATCTTTTTACACTTATGTATCCCCCTGCACATCAGTGGCATTACTGCCTTGCTCGGGGTGATACGATTAAAAAAAATGTTTTTAAATAGCTTTAAAAGGGTTGATATGCCATAAAAAACAAAAAATTATCAATCATTCAGACAGTGAAATTTTTGAGTGTTTACACTTTTCTCATCAGAGGTGTATGCTTATCCAAAAAAGACATACAATAAAATGATATATTTTTAGTACAGTTACTTTAGTAGCTCTTCAGAAGGATAATAGTAATATTAGTAGTTTCCTCAGAAGAAAACTTTTGGTATGGATTGACTTACTAGCAGGCTTATGGCCACATCACGTTGAGTACACCGGTTCTTGCTCGATCACTGAAGTTAAACAACGTTGAGCCTGGTCAGTACTTAGATGGGTGACCACTTGGGAATACCAAGTGCTGTAAGCGTTTAGTGATAGATGTGTGTTGTGGTGCAGTGGATACTGGCTCAGAAAGAGAACGGAGAGCCAAATTCAAATTCCAGTTGAATACCTCGCATTCACTTAAGCACTGGTACCCTTGGGAAAGGTATTAATCTGTCCCTTCCCTTCAGTTATGGGTTAAATAACAGGGTAGGACTGGGGACCCTGCCCTTTAAAAACAAATCCAAATGAATCTTGATACTCGAAAAGAAACAAGTCTTACTAGACACAAAACTTATATAAAAACAACAACAATAAAGTGTTGAAAGAAAAAGGTTTTACCAGCAATAAATAAATAAAAAAATTTAGTTGGCAATAAATGACCCACTGAGGTTGATATGCCATAAAACAACCAACCAACAACTTACTAACAAGCTCTACTTTTGGTTGAAATTTATAAAATCTTTCTCTTAAAACAGTTTTTCAGGAAAACAGGATTCTTAAATCTAGTAACTTATTGCTCTTTCCAGCCAATTGATGGGAGCTTTTGTTTTGTTCGTAGTGTAAAATGTCTACACTTTGATTGTCATTACTTTTTTTTTAAGTTACCTGTACTATTCATGTTAGCTGCTCCTGTTAAAAATCCTCAAGTGATGTGGTTTCTGTTTTTGATATGTGGTACAATTCTTTCTTTGTTATTCTGTAGTCTGCAAGGTTTAAAGTAGGATGGTTCTTGCTAAGAGTTACGGACTTCATTTACCAAAAGCCATTTTTCGCAGAAAGTGTTTGTATACATCCGACAGTTTTGATATTTTCAATGGGTTTGGCATTATACATGGCATTATACATGGCATTCATATGAAAGTTTTAATTTGATGAGGTTATTTAAGAACATGCTTCAAGTTTTTAGGTTAATGTTTTGTTTTGTAGCAATTTGTGGTGTTGGGTTATAATTAACTTCAGTGGAACCTATATTTTATATCCTTTTCTCCAAAACTAAATGTGTTAAGGAATTACTTAAATATAATCAGAAACCTTATAGCAAGGATTTCAAACTCACAACCTATGGACTGCATGTGACCTGCAGGCTTTTTGTAATCTACAGGGAACTATTTTCATGTTTTCCTCATTTTAATAAATCTGTCCCTTCCATATCAGTGCATTTGCTCATCCAATGAGTAGCATGAACTAATCAACCCACTATACCCTGGTGTTCTAATAATGGACAGCGGGTAAATTTTAACTTTTGGGGATCAAATGAAGGTAATTAGAATTCTATTTAACACTTTATTCTTAATTTGGTAATGATATAGAGGGCGAGGGGTGGGGTCAAAGTAATGAAAGCACCCAGTACCATGATAGTTTAAATCAAATTTTCCATATTATACTATCAAAAGCATGCCTATTTGTATGTTTGTTGGTTTAATATTAGTGGTACTTTTTTTTTTTTTTTTTTTGCTAAAATTGTTGTTTTTTACAGATATTTAAATTTTATTAAAATCAACAGTTACGACTAATTAAGAATTTTAAGTGATAAATTTCATTTCATGGTTCAGAAACTGTTTCTGGAGAGAAATGCCATTTTTCAGGATGATAATGCAGCCATTCACACTGTTAAAGTTGTAGCTGAATTGCACGAGGAACATTCTAACAAAGTAGAACATCTTATCTGGCCACCACAGTCCCCAGATCACAACATCATTGAACATTTATGGTTCATTTTAGAAAAACAAATGAGTCTATATCCTCCATTATCATTATTGAAACAATTGAAGAATGGATAAAAATTTCTCTGAAAACAATTCAAACTTTGTATAATTCGATCACACAGAATTCAAGCTATAATTACTGCCAAAGGCTGTCTTTCTCTATATTGAAATAAATTTGCTTGAAATATCAAGTTGTTTCTATTATTTTGCTCATCTGTCTATCTAATATATATATATATATATATATATATATATATATATATAGTGTGTGTGTGTGTGTGTTAAATTGTAATAATGTTTAGTACCAAAATTGCTGGTTTTTTGGGTTTTTTTTTCAATAGTTTACTACTAGAAAGGCATTTTAGGCAAGCATGTTTGTCATAAAGTGCTTGTTATCAAGATAAAGATATAACTAGAGTGTTAATAGAATTGATGTGGAGAAGTTTGTCACTTAGCTGAGCAGTGTTATTTCAGTCATGCTGACTTCGAAGTTTCGTGAAAAGATTGTAATGTCTCCATGCTTCAGGCTTTTGCTGTTTCCACAATTCTTTTTTGCATTTATTTGGTGTAATTTGATGTCTTACAGCAGCAGAAAAAGCAAAAACCCTAAAGAGTGAAAACATTACAATAATGTCTTCATGACTGAAATAACTCTGTTCAGCTAATATATTGGAATTTCTGCCAGACCATGGAAAGAAGGTCTATATAATCATTAATAATCTTTCTCTAAACCTTACTCAAATATCAAACTGCTCTCTCGAAACATTTCTGGGAACTAAAGGACAGAAATCTCTCCCCACAGATTGAATAAAGGATTATAGGTAAATCTCAAACCCCCCCAACATCCTTAGAAACAGATGCAATTTATGCTTAGATGAAAGGATTAGAATTATCAAATTCAGAGAAACTAGCCAATTATTAAATTAAAAAAAATGAAATCATTTTCAAATGCTATTACAAAAATAAATTTAAACTAATACGTAGAATCTTAGAATTACTCTATTCTGTCACACTTGCCAATTCATTTCTATCTTGCACTGATCATTCACTGAAGGATTTATAGATTGAAGATTTGAAAGTGGAGATCTGTAGACATTCCAGTGTATGTATGAAACAACTCTGTATTATTTACATATGAAGTTAAGTGTCCTATTTTTTTGTGTGTGTGTGATTGTAAATGTATTTTAATACAAATATTTCACATGTATAAGAGTGCACCTAGCTGTATACAAGGTTGTTTCGTGTAAATGGATGCACCTAATTATGTGCATGTTCTGTATATGTCGGGGCGCCCAGTATAATTATGGTTACAATCTAGTGTTGCATTTCAAGTTCAAGTGCTATATGTATGATTATATGTATTATTGTGTGTGTGTGTGTGTGTGTGTGTGTATATATATATATATATATATATATATTCTGTGGATATCAGTGCACCTAATCATGTTTTCTGTGTATATGGGGGCACCTGATTATATGTATGTTGCTGCTAATCTTGAATTAAGGATGTAATCGATTGTACCCTCCTGAATTGATCAGTATACTCATGTATGTACATATTGATATTGAAATCCAAATGATACATGCCGGTGTATATATTTAACGTTTTTTATGATGAATGTAATGTGAAATATACCACTTCATTTAAGAAAAAAAAGTGCACATGTATGTGTATACAATTTCAAAATGTTTTTGTACATACACATATCAGTTTTTATAAGTGAGTACGTGGATGAAGAAAGGCGAGAATGTGCAGAGATAAAAAAAATTGATATGCTTACATAGAAAAGTTTGTGTCTATGTGCACACACACACACACATATATATATATATATATATATATATGTAAATATATGTGTATTTTCTGAGGTTTGTTAGTATAATTGTGTAAATATGTGTTTATATGTATATAGGTCCACTCTTCATAAATATGTGAGTGCGTGAACACAATAGTTACATATGAATGAATGGATGGATGGATGCATTTATGAGTTATACATTTGTACGTACACACACATATATATAAGTACTGACATGTCTGTAGGAAAATATATGTATGTGTGTAAATATGCAAATATATGCGTATTTTCTGAGTATATATGTGACTTGTTAGACTTGCATGGATGTGTTACTATTAATTATATTTGTATAAATCCGTCTTCATAAATATGTGAGTGTGTGAACACAATATTTATGTGTGCATGGACGGATGTATGTTTGTGAGTATATATAAGCGTATGCACAGACATTTGTATGTATTTATGTGCAAGTATGGGCATATGTTAATGTAAGTAGACATGATTGTCTTAATATGTAGAGTTATATATATATATATATACATATATATTCATGTGCTTGTGAGTGGGCGTGTAATGAGTTTTTGTTCACTATCTAAGAACGATGGGTTTTAGATCATATTACTTGTTTTCCATTTCATTTCAAAAATGTTTATTCCGGAAAAATATTTATACCAAATGAAACGAATATAGTGTGGTCTGATAAAATTAGCCAATTTAGGTCTTAGAAATTATTATAATTTATAACTAATCTAAATGATGTCTTAAGTTTTTTTTATATATATATATATATATATATATATATATATATATATTAGTCATCCATATACAAGCTCGTTTCGCTGTATCACAGCTCATCAGTGTGGCTGGACATATCCACTTGCCTATATATATATATATATATATATATATATATATCTACATTTATTTTTATTCATGTATTCAATTATCATATATTTATTTTAACAAATAGCAACTAAGCAAACTTTTACATTATGACTATAGCTATTCATTATTACATCCCTAGCTCAATTTTACTTTGATTTCACCTAAGCAAGTCAATAAAGCCTTTATAAGAAGGTGTTACTGGGTGTTAGAGAATATGAGAAATTCTTCTATTAAGGAGAGAGAACAATAAAAGAACAGAAAATAATAATTGATTTTCTAAGTGCTACTTAGATGTGGCAAAAGGCAGAAAGTATGGAGTACCCAGTGAGACAAGCTGGCTAACCATTACAAGGTACCCAACAGGAAATAATAGGACTAAAGATATAACGATTGGCATTGCATTTAATTTTTTTATTTAAATCAAAATTGATTGAAAAGCAAGAACTAGACAAAATTGTTAGCATAGAACTTGCGGTTATATTTCAACTGAAAAATGAGACCATGCTGCCAATCTAGTGTTTCATTTCAAGTTCAGGTGCCATAGAGGAAAGTTCATCAAAAAAATTACCATGAAAGTATTTATGTAGGCACAGGGAAGCTACATTATGATGGTTGCAAAGTAATTTAAGCTAAGATACCAGGTCAGGACCAATAATATTGCAGATTTTTTGTATTTCATTAAGAATCTTGAAATATATAGCAGAGCACCAGACCAGATATGACAGCAATATTCAAAGCATAGATTGATGCTAGTAGACTTATATCTAAGATAGATTCAGGTGAGAAATTATTTAGCATGACACAGTGAACCGAATTTCTTAGCTGCAGACCTAACAATTAATATATATATAATCTAATCAATTTATTGCCACAGGGTGACTCTTCCCACCCAACCCTCAATATCCACCCACACTGAAAATTTATTTGATCTATGAATGTGATGCAAACAAATTTTAATGCAAGAAAATGTACTTTTACCATTAGGCACCCTTTGAAATTAGTATCCTCCCCATTGGTAAGACCCTAGCCTGCTTCGGACTTGTTGTACCTCTCTCACAATATGTAATGACACTTTTATATCCTTTAGATGGTTATCCATGCCTGTATTTATAATACCTACCTATTACCTGTTGTTGTTTATATAAATCAAGTTTGGACCTGCAAGGAAATTGAGATCTTTCTAAAGGTGTCTGTTGTGGTAGTAGATAAAAACAAATTTTGCCTCTCCCAATCCCTGACAATTTGTTTTAGCAAAACTGTTTGCTTACATTGCATTGAAAATCAAAAATAGGTTATCAGTGTTCAGGAATTAATGCAAATGTTATTGAGAGAATATGGGTATTATATGTAATATATAAATGCATTGCTGATGATTTCAATATAAAATTTGCATTGACAATTAGTATAGTTTGTCAGTATTTAAAAATTACCATAAACAGTATTGACTGAATAAGGAAACATTTTTAAAAGTGTTTCAAATGACTTCATTGATTGTAGAGGTGAATTGAGAATTGCAGTGTCAAAAGCCATTATCAATAGTGAGGAATTAATAGGGTTATTATTTTTACCCCCCCCCTTTGCTCCCAGTGATGCATAGGCTATTGATGACTGGGTCGTTGATGCTTCTGTAACTCGTCTTTTTTAAGGTAGGGGTGCCTGACCCTATGTAGACCCCCCTTTATTCTCCAAGGGATGTGGCAATCAGTTAAGTGCCATATGTGGTACACACTTGGGCAATGATGTCCCTTTTGATCCACGACTGACTAGGCAGAAGATTTATTCCTGCAGTAGGTTGCCATTTCTTCCTGCATTAGATTGGTTGCCAACTAAGGCTAAAGAACCCACTCTGTCATGCTATTTAACCCATAATTGGAGGGGGGAAGAGATGGATTAATACATTTCCCAAGGGTATTTGCGCATAAGTGAATGCAATAAATGCAGCACTCGGGTGAGCTCTGATTTCTTGTTGCAAGCTGATATCCATTACACCATAACACACAGCTTATTATATATATATATATATATATATATATATATAAATAAGAAGGAAATTAATGGAAAGTAATTGAAACTCACCTGAAATGATCTGAATGTGTAATGCTCCTCATGCGAATGACATTTCCACCGAGCTTGGCATATCACTTCATTACATTTCCACATCTATAGACAGATGAGTTATCTCCTAGATCATGACAAATGGACAATGATAAACAAAGATAAGAAAATGAGATCACTGTTTGAGGGATATAATCGAGCTGTAATCTTCCCAGGTTTGCTTCAATATCAACACATGTGCTGACCAACAATTCAAGGATGAACTACAAGGTGAAATGATTTTTGATATAAGATTTTAATAAGTAACAAAATAATTTTAATATTTTGTTACTTATTAAAATCTTATAAAAGAAAAAAAATATAAGTATGAATAAGAATGTCCAATGACCTGAACCTCAAAACTTATGTTCGGATACCCAACTTAGCCGAAATAACAATTTACGACAAATATTAACAAATATATATGAATGCAAGAGATTAACACAAAATAAAAACGGGAAGAATCATGTAAGATTATTATTGGCACATATGGTATGGTGTTTTTGGTAACATAATATTCGTGAAAGTGTATGTGTTTTCTAACATGGGCCTAAGAATATAATAACTTATTTTTATATCAGTTTCTTCTTTTTTGTTTTACTGTCCTTTCCTTTTCTTTCTTTCCCTTTCTTTATACAACTTCGGACTCAATCATGGTCCGTTTGAAATGTATGTAGCTGTGACTTTCTTTACTTTTCTTTCAGTTGACTGTTGTATTTTCAGCATATAAGTATTCAGCAATATCCGCAATCTTCTTTATTTCTTCAAACAAGCGTCATATTTTCAGCACACAAATAATTCTGCTGTTTCTCCTCTTCACTATCTCTTCGTCTGCATGTTATCTTCTCTGCATTGCTGTCTTTCTTTCTTGATAAACAATTCAGTTTTGTCTTCTTTTAACAAATAAGTATCAGCATACAAATAACTCTACAGTTTCTTTTATCTTCTCTTCATCGCTATCTTTCCTTCTTTCTTGATAAACGATTTGGCTTTGTTGTCTTGTTCTTGTTTTAACGAATAAGAATTTATACACTCGTATTTCTTATCCGGAGTTACTTAAGATGACTTGGTCAAATTACGCCATTATCTCAAATGTGTTTTCCTTTTCATAAGTTATCAGCACTCAGCAATCATGACTTGTTGATTCAAGATGTGATCTGCAACTGATTTCCAGTCTCTGCTTTCCACATGACTTGTCTTTTGGTGCAGACTTTAGCTCCTGCTGTTTCATAACCTCATGTCTAGTCTCTGTCTATTTCCTGTCTTGACATTTGTTACTAAGGGTATCTGGGTCAACCAACCTGGACCTGCTATCCTAAAACTGACTTGAGGCTCCCACGTGACCATCTCCATGTTATCCTGCAGAGACCAATCTCAATATATGTGTGTAGATGTGTGTGCGGCTATCTATATCCGTAACAGTGTTTTTTTTTTTTTTTAATTTATATTTAAATTGGGGTCATCAGGAGAGAATGTGCACTGTTTCGAGGCCTTCCTCTCAATGGTTTCACTTGCATACCGGCACCGCTCACTAATGTGAGGCGCCATTATAACAATATACAAGTGTGTTGTAGATATACTAGCTCAAATATCTAACAGTGAAATTAGATTTATAAAACATTTTGTAAAACTGCAAACCTCGTGTTCTGAGAATACAACATAAACTTCGTCATGCATTCACGATCAGTCATATTTCTTTCTTCTCAGCTCTTTATGTAATGTTTTGCTAATGATGTTGTCTAACATACACCACACTTCCGAGTCAGATGCTGGTTGAAATTTGATTCTTGGCAGTTTGGGTTGCATCCTGTCCTTTGATTCAACAGCTTGGATATCCTCAGCACTGTGGTATGCATCCTGGCATTGGTAATTTCCTTCTTATCTATCTCTCTCTCTCTCTCTCTCTCTCTATATATATATATATATATATATATATATATTTCAAACATACGCACTGTAATGGGGGCGCTAGAGGGTGTCGTCAGTGATGTCATCACGAGGATTACTGGGGGTTTCAGGTCTTTCAACATCATACCCCCTCACTGCGCCAACCCAACCAGAGATGATCAGCCTCCGGCCCACCCTCGATAAGTGCTTTCAGACACTGGAAAATT
Source organism: Ascarosepion bandense (assembly GCA_037127315.1). Taxonomy (NCBI): domain Eukaryota; kingdom Metazoa; phylum Mollusca; class Cephalopoda; order Sepiida; family Sepiidae; genus Ascarosepion; species Ascarosepion bandense. The sequence goes on from JBBBDQ010001417.1 coordinate 1,369,020, forward strand.
ACGTTTAGGCCCAGTACAAAACCTTGCAAATGCTTCTGATTGGTGACAGTCAGAGCCACTTTCCATTTAGAGGCAAACCACACATGAGCTCGTCAAAAACATTAATTTAGATGCAGAATTTTGGGGAATTTTAGCTAACAATTTGGAATCCAGGCACTCTCTCTTTTGATCCATAACCAATTAGCTGTTCTTTCCACTGTTTCGGTTATGGACTTGAGTGCTTTTCTTTTTTTTACTCCCACTATCCCAATATCTGTTAAGGCTTTGCATAAGGACCTTGCTGCAAATCCTCTAGTCTCCACTTCTATAGGAGTGCAGCTAGCCCTCCAGCCTTTAACCCTGCAACTCTCTCCTCTCTCTCTCTCTCTTTATATAATGATTTTACTTTAGAAGCATGTTGTGAATGGAATAAAAGGCATTGTCAATGGTCAGGAAATAATACAAGCAATCCTGAAAGAATAGTTATTTCTATCATTTTATATATATATATATATATATATATATATATATATTTTTTTTTAAATTTTTGTTTTCAATTGTTTTTCTTTCTTATTTCAGCATTGGGTTGATCCTACCAAACCACTTAAGAAACAGGTTAAAAGTATGTATTCTTTCATCTTGATTCTACTAGAATATATACAGGATAGGACACAAAAAGAGGGACAAAATATTGTCTGGTCACACTCGTAGCATTTGGTCTTGTTGGTTTGAGTTTGCACTTGAAGAATCTGCACTTTGCAGGGAAATAATTTCAAATCACTGTGGCTAATTTGGCGTACAGATCTCTTGGAAATACCCACTTGCTGTGACAGCCATCTGGTGGATATGCAGAGCAACTGTTCAAACTGGTCCCTGGCATCTTGAACATGATTAGGCATCCTCACTGAACTTTTGGCCACAATAGCTTTTGCTATTATTAATCACACTTCCAGTATTTCTAAGCTTATCTACCAAACGTGTGATTGCATGATTATAGGGAATTTTTCTCCCAGGATATTTCGAGTCAAAATTGCCTCTGAACAAGTGTGGATGACTTTATTGCAAAATACAATTCCACAATCCTTGTTCTCTTTTCAGCAAAAACTGCTTGTAGTGGTTCATCTTGGTATCAGATAAAACTACCCATATGCTATGCAACTCACCTTAAAAAGAAAAAAACAATTATTTCTTTAGAAAATATGAGCCTTTACATTTGTCCCTCTTTTTGTGACCAACCCTGTACTTCATTTAAATAAGCCTTATTTGTTCACTTCCCTGTATGGTAATTTTGTTTTAGAGCAAAATTTAAAAAAATATTCATGATCTGTATGCACAGTGCTTCTACCTTGAACTAAGATCAAGTATACACCCTGATGTTTGTATCATTATGAATTATCTGGTTACTTAATTTAAAAATGACTGATTTGAATGCTGGTGTCAGATACATAGATTTATGCTGTGTCAGATACATAGATTTACCATATAAAAACTTGTTGCATATTGGTGACAATTGTCACCTTTCTGTAAGCCTTCTATTAGAACTGCTCAGCAACCTTGCTATATTTGGGAAGATTGAATAATCAAGAACCTATACTGGAATCAAACCACCTGCTTACAATTAGAAAATGAATTCAGCAGACATGCAAAAATAGAAAGGTATGTAAAACAAGGATGTGTCTTCTACCTGAACTTATTCAACCTTTACAGCAAGACAATTCTGAGAGAATTACAAGTATTGCCAAGATTCATTCATAGTGGCCATAATCTTAATCACATAAGATATATAGATGACACAGTGTTTGATAGTAGACACAGAAAAGAAAACTTCTATAGAACATAGTAAAGGAAAGCAAGAAGAAACGACTAAACATTGCAAGAAGGTAGAATGTAAGATTGTCACCAAAAAGAACAAAGATGCAAACAATTTGGAGACATCAAAATTAAATAAGTTCAAAAATTTAAATATCTAGGACAGAAAATGGGACACTGAAATCTGAAAGCACATTGGAATAGTGAAAGATGCCTTTCAAAAACAAAAGTATTAAGAAACAGAAAGTGTTACAAAGAAAAGAGTATGGGTCTATTATATAATATCAGTCATCCTATATGGCAGTGAATGATGGACAACTGCCTCAGAGATAAAGAGACTTGAAGCAACAGAAATCTGGTTCTACGGAAGGATGTTTAGAATACCATGGATTGAATATGTGAGCAGTGAAGTTTTAGATAAAAAAAGGAAACAAAAAGGACACTTGTATTTAATATCAGAAATAGTTGAGGAATGAGCACATGAGAAATGTGGGCTTAGAAATTTTGATAATCTGAAGTTAGATCGAAGCTAAGAGGTGTAGGGGAAAATGATACCTAATTTGCCCAGCTAATCTGGTGGAACAGGGTTTAGCAGAGATAATGGAAAAAAAAAATTAAGATCACCAAAGGACAGGAAATGGTGGGTAGTCATGATTGTCAATGTCCTGAATGACACATACAAGGAGCAAACCTTGATATAGTCAAAAAGAATGAAAGCTACTCTTACTTGCTGCAAAATGTTGAATCATGGCTTGAGTCAAAAACCCTGATCATCAGATTTTCCCAATAATTTAAACTTCTTAGATAAATACATTTTCCCTACATTTACTCATTCAATCCTACTTTAAGAAGCAGGCAAATTTCACAAAAGCCTTCACTTCAATCAAGACTAATGACTTTCTCTTAAAGCTTTCTAATTACTTGAACTCGTGTCAAATTGATTATTTGGCTTCTAATCAGATTCACTTGTGTTGCCTAATCTCATTAATGGAACAATGTGCTCTAAATACAAAAACAAACAAAAATCAGTATTGATGTACATATGTTACCTGAATAAATGTGAAATAAATTTTGGGCATTTATTATTAATGTATATAATGCCTTGAAAACTTCTAGTTGGATAATCTTCAGTGACCTACATAAAGAAATTATGCTCAGGTGATATCTAGAAGTGGAGAGAAAAAATTATTTATTGCAGGTTGATAATGAATTTTGTGTACATAAAATTTATAAAAAACACATTGGTGTAAAACATTGTTTCTTCAGATAATTATTTTCTAGCAACTAGGTGTTTTTCTTCAGTTTTTTATTTATTTTTTATAATCAGCAAGGTAACCAATATTTTCTATTTATCGATGATTCTGGTGAATATATTGACTTTGTTTTGCATGATATTTCTTCAGTAAGTAAACTGGCTACCTAAAATTTTGGAAATTTTCTCCCCCCCCCCCTAGTTAACAAAACACAAATTTTAAGTCATCTTTTGGGGAATATATAATTGAAACTTGAAAAGGATACTGGTCTTAATTGTGTGTATTTGTGTGCATGTGTGTTAGCATATCTTCATTCAAGCACGTTTAATTAAATAATATAGATATACGCCTATTTATCGTTATAATAATTCTTTCTAATTCTCTAATCAGTTTTTTGATAAGATGAAATTGAAGAAATGTACTGTAGTTTTTATAAGAACTTCTTTTCTAAAATATAGTAAATAAAAATATGAACCTTCCCACTCTCATGGTTTCTCCAACAAAAAATACACAAATTTCATAATCCTGTTCTCCAACAACCTTTCAACTTAGAAACAAATTAGCCATTCTTAACACAAGAATCCTTATCACCATCTCCAAGACTATTGGGGATCTAATCAGTTGCAAAAATAAACTAAACTTAGACGTCACATGATCTAAAAACCTGCATCTCCGAACACAAGAGACTTGTTTGGACAAATGTTCTAACGTGTTGATTTCTACATTTTTTTTAACGTGTTGATTTGATTTCTAGCCTAATTAAAAATGGACATGATCCTTCAAGGAGAAAATATTTTGAAAACATAGTAATAGCAACTATAAACACATGCATAAAACATTACATTATACAACCATTTATCTACAGATTAATTTAATGCATCTACCTAATACATAAAAATAAATGAAAAAATGCAAATCCATCTTCAAAAATGCATAAGAAATGCTTTAATGAAAAATCCAACCTAAACAAGTTTATTACATCTTGTATCTCACTGACCCATATAAAGATCACAGCAGCAGACATTCTACACACACACACACACACACACACACACACACACATAAAAGATCTAACCAAACACAAATTTATTGCAACATCTTGCTACGTTTTATCGATCAACATGGAAATGATAACTGAAGACATTCTTCACACATACAATACATGCTATCTAATGCTACCGTCTACCATACACCTAGAAAGACAATTATTTCTTCTCTCTCTCTCACACACATGCACACACTTTTGCATTCAAAATATTCCTCTTCCATATATTAAAAAATTATCTCTTGCTTTAATACACATGGCACATATCTGACCAATAAAAACTAACCAAAAATTATAACACACTGATATTCTTTTTGTTTTTCATTTCTGTCTCAAACTTTTCTAAAAGAGAAATGTTAGATCAAGATATATTTTTTTATCATCTTACTGCATTTCGTTCCATATGTGTGTGTGTATATATATATATATATATATATATATATGTGTGTGTGTATGCAAACATAGAAATATCTACCCAAATAATAATATAGATTCTTCCATGTAGGCCTTTGACAAGGCTGAGTGCTTTGCTCACAGACTCTCCACCAACTCAACACTGGATTCGTCTGGGGTATCCATACCCAACTTCCTGCCTAGAACTAAGGCTCAACTGAGTGACATCCACATGACCCCATTGCTAGTCTCAAACATAAGTTTAAACTTTGATCCCCATAAAGCGAGCAGAGATGACAGAATCCCAATCATGTGAAGAAATGTGCCCCTGAACTCTCCTTTATCATCTACAACTACTGCTGCTTGTTTTTCTGCCTGCTGGAAGTCTTCCTCTGTGGTTCTTATATTTAAGATCTGGAGAACCCTCAGACCCCTCTAATTATGACCCTATCAGCCTCCTTATTTTTGGCAAAGTGTTTGAGGCTATTATCAGTGCCAAAGTGGTTCAACTTCTCACAGTCTCTTCTCTGACAAACACTATGGTTTCTGCTTCACCAGGTCTACTGACCATCACTGAGGCTCTCAATAAGAATGGCGAAGCTCGAACTGTTGCTCTGAATATTTCCAAAGCGATTGACAGCTGGCTTTCTATGCAAGCTACAGGGCTATGTATAACTGGACGATTGTTTCATCTAATCCAGTCATTCCTTTCAAATCGTGTAATGAAGGTAGTATTGAACAGACATGCCTCCAGATACTATCATACGAACACAGTTGTCCCTCAAGGTTCTATTCTAGGTCCTATGCTTTTTCTGATCTTCAATGATCTAAATGATGTAATCAGATTCCATGCAGATATACTCCCGCCACAATCAGAAATCCACTGAGGCTAACAAAGCGAACCTCACTGCTAAGCTTGAAAAAAGCCTCCAATTTGTGGTGGACTGAGGTAAGAAATGGCTCGTGAATTTTAATGCTTCCAAAATGAAGCTGCTATCTGTGAACCATCGTAGACAATCGCTCATACCCTCCATTAGCATGGATCAGGCTAGTCTCCCTGAATGCCAAACACTGTGCCTCCTTGGCCTAACTCTCTCAGCTGACCTCCACATCAAATTCATAGCTGACTCCATTGCCAAGAAGGTCGGTTCACTGTGCAGGGCCAGGATGTTTTTTCCCCATCTGAATCCATCCTTCACATATATAAAACTACCATCTGCCCATGTATTGAATACTGCTGTTACATCTGGTCAGGTGCTCCTGCTATTCATATCTGGGTTCTTGACAAAATCCAATGGATAATCTGCAATGTGATCGGTCTTGACTTGGTAGCTCAGCTCCAGTCATTTTCTCACTGGTGTAATGTGGCTTCCCTCTGTCTCTTCTACAAATACTTTCATGGACTCTGCTCCAACAATCTCAGCTCCCAGGTGCCCCTCTCTGCATGAATTTAATCAAGCAATTAGATCTCACCCTTTTACAAGGAAACCAATAAAATGTAACTGTAACTTCTGCTCCATTAGCTTCTTTTCTCCCACCTCCCACCTGTGGAATTCCCTTCTGTATACTTGCTTCCCTGACAGCTACAACTTCCAAACTTAAATGTAAGGTTAATTGTCATCTCCTATCTCTAATTTGTATCCTTTCCCTCATGTTCTTTTCCCTGTTCACTCTACTCTCATCATCTCTCTTCACACCATTGTTCTCATCCTTCTCTTATCCATTCCCTGACATCCCCTATGACTTGTTCCTCTTTCTCATCACTATCCTCTTATGTAACCCCCTGTGCACCAGTGGCAGTACTGCCTTGCTTAGGGTGAAATAATTATTAAAAAAAATTTGTTTTCTCCTAAACTAAAAAGTAATTTTTCTTGACCTATAGGTTCAAAACATGCCCTCTGCCCTAAACATATTCTGCCTATTAAATTATATCATTAAAAAATTATAAAATAGCATTTCAGCATTATAATTTATAACTACCATGAACAACATGAGAACCAAAAATTCAAATCCTGGAACAGTCAGATCATTATAAGCAACTGATGATTGTGTAGTGCATGAAACTTAATCATGCTATGGATGTAGGATAATATATAAACGAACACACAGTTGTATATTTGGGTAGCAATCCTTTTTTTATACATGTTCCGTTGAATGAGACTAACAAGTGATTTTTGTTTTCTTGTATGCAAAGAAGCCTTTTTTCTGAACTTAATTTAAAAAGGTCCAAAAGTTTGTTTAATCTGAGGGCTTTCAACTAAACTATTAGCCATTTTCAAGAATTGTTTGGCAAACTTAGACTATCATGTTTTTCCTTTGACACCACTATTATTTTAACTATCTTCAATTATCAGTAATGTTTATTATTTTAAAAGTTATAAGAATTATAATAAAACCTAAACATGCAATAAACGTGAATTTATACATTTTCTTGGCAAATTACAACAAAAGAATTAAACTGTTTATTTTCAAGGTTTTTGTATTTAAAACATTCTAAAAATGAATTGTATTAAAAAACTAATGCAATGTTTATCATTTACCAATATATAAAGAAATAGGAAATCAATTGTTTTCATTAATTTAGAAGCATTTACTACAAGTGAATTATTAAACTGTGAACCAACTATGAAATCATTATTTATCATTTTATCAAATTTGAATTAACAATTAGCTGATGTTCTGTCAATAATTTCAATAAACAGTCTAATAAATAGTGTTTATTATTTTTGCTTTCTCAAGAACAAAGATATTGTATAAATTCACTTTCATATGTTCAGGTTTTATTAAAATTTTAATGATTCCTTTTTTTTAAAGCAATTATTGCCAAAGATGTTCATAATTTACAAATATGGTCAGTACATTGTTGGTATGTTCATAATTAATGTTAAGTATTAATTTGTTTTTATAATAAAGCTTCCATAACTTTTAAACAATTTCTGCAGTGAGGCATGAACCACATTTTTCTTCATCAACATTGTTTAATATCTGTTTCCATGCTGGCATGGGTTGGACGAGGTTTTCTTCATGGCTCCATAATTGATCTATTGTGAAATACTGGAGCAAGTTTTACAGCTGTATAACCTTACTAACACCAAACAGTTTAGGAGACTGGAATCTGTGCTTTTTTTGAGACCGCATCTCTAGGAAGATTACCTATCAAGTTTGTGTGTATATATCTGTCTGTCTGGATGACAATATTTACGCTCTCACACCCTGATTGAGCACCCTGGAAAAATAGTAGACTTTGATAAACAGTAGCTACTCTGGCATGTACGCATCGCTCATTCAGTGAAATGAATTAGAGCGCTCTAGCTATTGGGCGCGTATAATGATATGTGCTAAAAAGTCTGCCTACTTCCACCGAACGCCCATAGCCCAGGGGTAGTGTCGCCGACTGACGCCATTTCGGTCGGATTTCAATCCTGGGTAAAACAGCAATTGGAGTCTAACTGTACTGATGAGCTGTGATACGGCGAAACAGATCTGTCTGCGAATAACAATATATATATATATATATATATATATATATATTTTTTTTTTTTCACCCCAAGCAAAGCAGGATTGCTAATGGTGCACAGGAGGTTACATTGAGAAAAAACAAGGTACAGGGGATGTCGAAGAAAGGATAAGAGAAGGGTGGGAATCAAGGAGATTGAAGATAGCAGTTCATGTTACATCTAAACTTTTGGAGATTGTAACTATCAGGGAAGCAAGCAAACGAAGGGGAATTCCACAAACATGAAGTGCAAGAAAAGAAACTGATAGAATAGAAAAGGTGGCTACATTTAACTATCTTAACAGTAAAAGGGTGGGACCTAGATGCTAATCTAGTAGCACGTGTAATACATGTGCTTCGAGCACCAGGAAAAGCTCATCAGAACAGTAGCCATGAAAATACTTGTAGAAAAAAATGGAAGCCATACCACATTAAGTAACTAAAGGCAGGCTGTCTAGTCAGGATTGATTACATTGCAGATCCTCTTTTGAATTTTGTTGAGAACCTCAAGATGAATGGTAGGTGCACCTGACCAGATATGGTAGCAGTATTCAATGCACAGACGAATGGTAGATTTCTAAATGTGCAAAATGGTTTCTGACAAGAAAAACTTGCTGGCTCAACACAGTGAACCAACATTCTTAGCAGTAGATGCAGCTATAGATTCAATGTAGCTGTGCCATTTGAGACTCTTTGAGAGAGTGAGGCCAAGGAGGTGCTGTCTGTTGCTCTCTAGGAGACTAACGTCATCCATTCTATTTCTTTCTTTAAGACCTATCTGCATTGATGTTAGTATTTTTATGTATGTATATACTTATTTGACTCTTTTTCTTTTCTTTTCTTTGTCTCATTTATATTCTAGTTTCCGTCAAGTATTCTAATTTCTCTCTATTTTAATATTTTCTAATGGATGTTTGCCGATATGTGTATTTAAATCTTGGAAGTTTCTTGTTTGTAAGGACTTTCATTTTCTTTTAGTTGCTTATTACATTGCTGTATTTGCTATTCTATTTCTCTCCACCCCTTGTCTTTCTTGGATTGACTCTCACCCACCCTCTTTTACTATTGAGAAGTATAAATTTAATTTTTCGTTCAGCTCAATTTGTTGTGCCAACTTGAATTGCCAAAAATTTTTTTTTTTTTTTCTTAGATTTGAAATAATTTGACGCGTGGGTAGTGGTGTATTCAACATTGCTATTTATGGGGATTTAAAAAAAAAAATTTTAATCAATTCACCCCAAACAAGGGGGATATTACCTTAACACACAAGGGCTACTGGGATTGAAAGAGAATAAGAAAATTTTAGAAAGAACTGGAAACCCAATCCTAAACAGGAAATGAGAGAGAAACTTCTACTCCTATTCAAAATATTGGGGAGGAATGTGAACCAGATGATTTTGTCAGGAAATAATGCTGGTCTGGTACAGTTTTAATTTCATCTGTGATATGTTATTTCTGATATATCATGAAAAATGACAAGATTATTTACATACAGATCAGCACATTTGTTGATAATCAGAGGATTAGAGTTGCTTCCTGTGCACTCTGAAAAGTGTTAAACACAAAAATTATGGATACACATTGTGTCTTATACACAGGTTTTATGATGCAATTTTTCACTACAGAATATTAACCAGACAATTTTGCATGTGAAATTAAGAGTACATATTTTGGAGTTATAAAAACAAACTGCATAATATTTCTCCCTTCTTTTTTATATCCAAATCCATGTTATTGGCCAGTCTTTCAAAACCTATGAGGTCAATGCAGGTTTTTCCTCTAAAGCTCTGTTATGATGGGACTTGTTTTTGATTAGTAAAATATAACATTCATCATAACAAAGACATATAATCAGAAGGATTTAGTTGTACAAATTTGGTAGTTGTATAAAAGTTGTGGTTGTTAGTCAATGTTTCTGACTTACTCATCCTTTGCAAATAGTTTATTCACGTACTATCATTAAAAGGTAATATTAAACATGAGAAAGTGATATTTGTTTCAAACTTATTTGTGGTCTTCATTTTTGGAATTGCTCTATTTCACGTGCTCTCCTTGTGAGGGACTAATGAGAAAGAGGAAATCTCTGAATTTCGTGCTTGTAGGATGGTTTACTTTTTACTATAGAATCATGGGAATTAGATTCTTTTTTCTCGTGATCACAAGGTCAGTCATTATAGCTCTCTCCTTGATTTAATTCTTTTTCTGATTGCCAGGAACGTTTATGATCATAAGTAAATCATTAGTATCTATACAAACAATACCACAGTTTATGAGTCTACCTCCAAAAATTTAGTTGATCAGAGCATAGCAGTTGATCTATCCTTTGATCTAGCTCTAACAACTCAATAGGGAAAAATTGGTTTGTAACATTTAATACTCCAAAACCAAGTTGGTAACATTTTGGTAACAGACCCAGAATTTTTCTCCAATCATGAGTGGTTATATTTCCAATGAGGTTCCTTCTGCTGAACATCTGTTGGAACTTGTGCTTTCCTCAGATATCAAGTGGATATATAGGATCCATCACTAAAGAGGTTGGAAAAATGAGTGGTTTCTTGTACTGTAGCAGAAAGACTCTTCCTGCTATACTCTCTTTACAAGTGGGTCCATGCCGTCAACCACGACAGCAAAATATTTATAAACAATGTCATCTAAAAAGACATCAACATACACACACACACACATATATATATATATATATATATATATATATATCGAGGCAGCAGATAATTTTCTAAACATACACTGTTAAATATAAAAGACAATGAATGTCTAATATGTTTAATCATGAGCTGTTCTAAACATCATATTTTGGCTTTAATTTCAGGTGAAAATGACAAAAATTCTCCAACATTTGGATATTTTTTTATTAAATTGGTTCTAAGCTTTTGGCTCACATAAGCCATCTTCAGAGAGGTTACAGGGACGTTAACATAAAAACATTCACCATCAAAGATGATTTTATCTTGTGAAAAAAAAAAAAAACTTTGCTAAGCAATAATAAATTACCAAATAGCAAACGCAGTTCGTAAACCCACGCTTAATAAAATCATGTTTAAATCTGGTCATAAAACATTACATTGCATTTAAATAGATGGTTCTGTTAACATTTTGAGTTCTTATGCAGTGTGATGTCATAGAACCGCATTACAAATTTATGAACTGGGTTTGCCTATTTGGTAACTGTTATTGTTGCTTAGAAAAGTTTTATGTCAACACAAGATAAAATCATCTTTGATGGTGGATGTTTTTATGTTAACGTCCTTGTAACCTCTTTGAAGAAGGCTCATGTGAGTTGAAAGCTTAGAACCAACTTAATAAAAGAAAATATATACACATACTTACTTATTATTGACTATCTTACAATAAGACATAGAAAAAGCAAAATAATCCAAATCCCCAATTGTAATAAAAGAGAATTATATATATATATATATATATATATATATATACATACATACATACAAACATACAATAGTTTATTATAATAGAGCAGATATATACATATATTCATCACTACCCAGCGACATAATTATTGCCAAAAAAATAAAATAATAAAGCACTATTAAGGAGTGAACATGCAGCAAGAGCTTTTATAACTGTTACCAAAGAGAATGAACTGAGTCAATGCTGCCTTGCTATTGTTTGGCTCCATGAGCAAATATATATATATATATATATATAAAATGCACAAGTAATGCTTATTCGCTACTGTATCTGGTCTGGAGTTGTCGAATCTTCACTTTCCATCCTTGACACTTCAAATGTTTCTGCAGCCTTATGTACAATGAATTATTTTTTTTAACCCTGCAGCGTCTTTCTCATAGATGAAACATCCCGATCTATTACTACTGCATGACTAGTTCCATGGCAAATGTGCTGACCAACTTCATTTCTTAGATTCAACTGTTCAAACCCTTACAGCTAACTTAACAAGAAAAGCTTGCTTTGTTACTGAAAAAAAAAAAACAGTTTTTATGACCCATAAATTTTGTATTGAAGCCCATGTAAAAACTTGTTTGAAAGATTCATTTTTTTTTTTAGTCAGGATGGGCTTTATCAATTGGAAGATTGAAGGGACAGTTCTCACCACCGCCACGCATACACGCACACCATTCACATTTGCACTGTAATAGGAAATCATATAAGAAAGCAAACTTTTAAAAAACTTTAAAACATTGACTTGCTCCCTTTTTAACAGATAAATATGAAAAAGATTTTTAAGTATTTTATAGCAATGAAGGCCCCGCACCATGTGTGCATATACAAAAACGAAAAATTTCCAATGAAACATATCCATTTTAAAATAAATTTCTAATTTAAAATAGGTATGTTTATAATTGTAGAATCAAACACATCTTGAAATTTTCTTTATATTTCTCAATTATTAAAACAATTTTTGAAAAATTAAAAGCAATTCATAAAAGATCTTTCAATCAAATATAAAAAAAGAAAAAATTTAGTAATCCAAATAGCAAATAGATGGAAATAAATCTTAAAAATTATCAACATATATATATATATATATATATATATATTTTCCTTTTTTTTCTTTCTTTTTTTTTTTTTTTTTTGTTTTTTTCATGCACAAAAGTTTTGCAGAATATTTTTAGACTAAAAAAAATATTAAAAAACAAGAAAAAAGTAAAACAACTTTCTTATGATTCAGGGCATCATTTTACACAGATTAAAATTAATTTTTCAGTTGATTTGATTTTTTTTTAGGGACTTGTCTTTTTGATAATGTAAATTAATTTTTTAAAAATAAGTTCAAAATTTAAATTATATTTTAAGATTTGAGAGATTGAAGGTCGTAAGATTGGCTTATTACAAATTTAAAGTTTAAATTTTCAGTAAATGTTTCTTTTTATGAATTCATAAATTCATTTATAAATTGGTAACCAGAATATGAAGTACATGTCGGGAAAGGTCTGTTTTTCTGCATTTTTGTCCTCTTTAAATGAGATTTTGTGATATGGTGTTTTGTAGTCTTTTCTGTGGTTGGTTGTTAGCCGCCCCCCCCCTCCCCCATAATAGATAAATTTTTTAAATAAATTTTTTTTTTTTTTTTGTAGAATTTCTTATACTAATTTATGGTCACCTGCTGACACAAAGTTTAAACAAAATTTTGAATGTTCAAAAAGGGAGTAAAAAAAATCATTTAACTTTGAAAAAATTTTTTTTTTAACAAAAATTTTAACGATAAAACTTTGCTTTTAAGTTTAGGGCTTTTTTTTATGTATGCTCATTTCTTTGGAATTATTTATGCATCATTTTAATTCAAGTTTAAATATTTATCATAGAGCTTTGATTTTTGCACAGCAGTTGGTTGGAGTTATCTTATGTCAAAATATAGGTCTGCTTTGATATACTCCCTTCTATTTTATTTATTTAATTTTTTTTTCTCCTCTTACTCTACTTCAACATGCAGATGACATGTGGTGGAATTACTTTTCAGAGAGACAGTTGTCTTGTTATACCTTCTCTCACAGTGGGAGATTTTTTTTCTTTGCTATTTGCCTGTCCTGCCTTTTCTTACTCAACCAAGGATCAGGGTTATCAACCTTGACCACCATTTGAGTTCACTCAGTGTAAATTTTATTAACCGTGTCCTCCCATCTTTCTCCTCTCCCCACATTTTTTTTTATAGCTCTTTTTCAATTTTGTCATCACAACATCTTTGATTTGTTACTTGGCTGTCAGTTGTTACTTGATGGGTTTTGTACTTGTTTCTTATTTGAATAAGCAAAGCCAACATTCTCTGTCCCTGAAAAGGAACAAAATGGGATAAAAACTTGAAGCTAAGCATTGAAACAACATACAAACTTGGTTTCTTTTTATTTATTCTTCATTTTTTTGCTTGTTTATTGATTTTAGGAGTGAGATCTTTTGTTTTGAGAAAAGAAGAAAAAGACTTATGGTATTAAATTGCCAAGAAAACGCACAAGTATCGTTCTCCTTATTCTATCAGGAAAATGGCTTCCGAATTTAAAGTGCTTTTGGGTGATGTTTGTACTCGCTATCAAATAATCAAACTGCTGTTATCGCCACCTTCCCCCCACTTTACATATCATTGTAATGTAAACTTATGTAACCAGATAAGAATAGTGCATTCATTGCTTTTTACACAGTAGAGGTAGAAAACAGGAATTTTCAGATATCTTTTTTTTTCTTTTTTAGTATTAAATAATAAATCCACATTTTTTTTTATTTTATCATTAACAGTCTTGTCAAGTTTTCATAAGAATAGTAAACTTGAGATAAAAAGGAAATATCAATTCATTGTATTGTCTAGAAAGTTTGTGATGGTTTTTTTATGGAAATTAAAATACAAAACAAAATTATGCCATTTAAATATTTATTCAACTAAATATATGAACCCTTTTGTTATACAACCTTTCTCCCTTTTTCCTTCAACTTAGATTCTGTCTTCCAAAAGTTTTGGTTTCTTGGCAAAGAATTCATTAACGTAGTTTTTTATGCCATCCAATGAATCAAAATTTTTACCATTGAGATTATTTTGCAAGGAACTGAATAAATGAAAATCCTAAGAAGTAATGTCTGAATATGGCAGGTGGGATTAACATATCCCAGCCAAGCTGCAACAATTTTCCTGTTAACTAATTTTGAACTTCTTTCTTGAATTACTGCCTTTAAATCATCCAGTTGTGAGCAGTACTTTTCAGAACCAATTGACTGGTTACTTAGCTAAAGGATTCTTTTCCTATCCCACAAGATGCACAGCATGGCTTTTTGCATGAAGACCTGCTTTTAGGGTAGCTAAAGTTGGCTCATATTGGTTACCCCAGCATCTTTTTCACTGAACATTATTGGAAACAGTCCATTTCTCATCACCTTTCATAATTTGCTTCAAAAAGGGTGCATTTTCATTATGTTTATGCAACAAATCATAGAAATGTGATCCAGAATATTCTTTTCACTCAGGTCATGTGGTACCCAAATATCACTGCGATTTGAATACCCAAACTTCACTATGTGCTCATGGGGTGTGGATTTTTTTTTTAATCATATCACCCCAAGCAAGGCGATAACACCACTGATGTGCAGGGGGCTACGTAAGGGTAAAAAGACTTGAAAAGAGAAAACCGGAAACCGCATCCTAAACAGGAAACAAGGGATGAGCCTCTTCACCTGTTCAATAGATAAATTTAGTGTTTCTGCGAATTCTCGCATTGTGTAATGCGGGTTATTCTCGATCAATGTTTTTATTTAGTCATCTTCTGCTGTGTGTTTATCAATAAAGATACAATCACCAACTCTAAACTTAGCTAACTACTTTTTTATAGTTTTGTCAGCTAACGTATTTGCACCAAACCGGCACATACTTTTTTGTTGCTTGCAAGGCATTTTTGCCTTTTACAGTAATAAAAAAGCATCAAGTGTCTAAAATGTAACTTATAATCTTCCATTTTCAAAGGGATGCAAAATTGACATGTATTAATTCATTTTTAACTTTTTTCAAGAGATAGTTTGATATGTGCTCGAATTAGAAATGTAAGCATATTATATCTGTCGATAAATTTAATGTGTTCTCATGTATTGGAACATGAATGATTTTAAAAATTGGCATGAACCTTCCAGACAACCCAATTTATTTAAGCTTTGCTAAGCACAGAGTATCAGTTGTAAAGATTGGACATGCGAGTCTACAAGTAGATGCACTTCATGGTCATCTTCCTGAAAAATAGATCAACCAAATGCAGGTGACAATTCTATTCCAGCAGCTTTTCTCGTGCTTCCCGCCTGTGGAACTCCCTTCCATATACTTGCTTTCCTGAGGACTATAACCTCCAGGAATTTAAATGCAAAGTCAATTCCTATCTCTTATCCACTTAACTCCAGCCATTTCTACTTCACCCTGTGTATCTTGTTCTTTTCCTTTTTCTCTACCTTCACAATTGTCTTTACTCCTGTGTTCACATCCTTCTCTTGCCCTTTCTCTTTCATCCCCTGTAGCTGGTTGGTCTTTGTCTTCACTCTCCTCCTGCCTAATACTTCAACTCTTATGTAACCCCCTGCACATCAGTGGCGCTGACACTTTGCTTGGTGTGAAATGATTTTAAAAAAAAAAATTACAATGAGCAAATTGGAAAGGGTAAGCATGAATCTTTAAGGAAAGTGATAACAATGGTGGTACACATGAGACAGTAGACACTGCTGGAGAGAGTCACATTAAGTGTATTGCCAAAATAAAAAAATTTATGGGTTATCCTGGGCATATATAATATTAGTACATTGTGTGCTGAACATTTAAAATTTTAGGTCAATAATAAAATTAATGAATAAAGACAATTACATTCTTGCACATTATAAAAGATTAAAACCTTTCCTTCCCATTACAAATAAGACAATATAAGTCAAACTTTGAGGATCAGAAACATACTTTCAAAAAATAACAATTTACCCATCTTTATACATCTATGTGGTAAAGATCTCAAACACACATTGTTCATGTGTTCAAGACCTTACCTGTTTTTGTACAGATAGTTATGCATGATTATTTTACATAAAGAGTAAATACCCAAAAATTGCCAAAGGTGGAAAATATGATAGTGAGAGAAACAATACTTCACTTTGAAAGGTGCCTTCCCATATGGTTGTTGTATTCAGACAGTAATTCTTGAACCTTGAGGTTTCATAGCTGGATGCAATTGTGAATTTGTTGTCTATGGAATTAATGGTTGTGCTTGAATTCTGAGTTGTTTACTTTTTCTTTAGCACTAGATCAGGAGTGACAATATGTCTTCTTCTGTATGCCTTGTCCTGTCAGGACATAAACGATCATGGTCTTCCACATCTCCCTACCCCTCGTGGCTCTTAGCCTGCTTTATCCTGTTACACTGTGCAACCTCCATTCTGCCATTAACCTGCTCAGGCCAGTCAAGTAGGTTACACACTGTTTTCCCCCTGTCTCTCTTTCCCTCTATCTGGACTGTTAGTATCAGGTTCTCCAAGCCCTCCTTCCTCATGGCATGTCCCAGGAACTTTAGCTGTCTCTTCCTGATGCCCAGTATTAATTTCCTTTTTGTTTTCATTCTTTCCAGACCTCATCATTGCTCACATGTTCAATCAATGATATCCACAGCATCCTTCTGCAGAACCACATGTCAGTTGCTTCAAGTTTTTCCTTCATCTTCGATGATATTGTCCAGCATTCACTGCCATACTGAAGAACTGACATCCCATAGCAATCCAGTAGTCTCTTTGTTTCTAGTGAAATTTTCCTGTCTCTTAATACTCTACTCAGCTTCTGGAATGCGTTCTTTGCCATGCCAATTCACCTTTGAATCTCTGTGTCACACTTTCCATCTTCTGTTAGAACACTTCCCAGGTATTTAAATTCTTGTACCTGCTTGATTTTAGTATTCCCCACCTGTATTTGGCATTTTGGGCTGCTTTTTTTGCTGATGACCATACATTTGGTTTTCTTGCAGTTTATTTGTAGTCCTTTCTTGTCACTCTCTTCAGCTATCTTCTGCGGGAGGTCTTGTAGTTTCCTTTCCGTGTCTATCAGGACTGTATCATCTGCGTACCTTATGTTGTTCAAAATGTGGCCTCTGATGTCAAATCCTGGCATAACATTTAGGTTCCTCAGAATAGTCTCACTGTGAATAGATCCAGTGAAAAGACACATCCTTGTCTTATGCCCTTTTCTATCTTTGTATATCTGCTGAATTCGTTACCTGTCCATATGCAGGTGGTTTGCTGCCAGTAGAGATTCTTGATTACTCATACGTCTTTCCCAAATATGTTGAGGTTGCTGAGCATTTCTATCAATTATTTGTGGAGTATTTTGTTGAACGCCTTTGCATCTTAATCATAAATATGACATTCCTTGTTCCAGTGTCTTTGACTAACCCGCACTGTTCTTGTCTTATCTCTGGGCATATTCAGCTTCTCACTTTATTCATCAGGATTTGGTTGATCAGTTTTGTAATGTGGCTCATTAAACTGATTGCTTGGTGGAGTTTGCACTCGTTTACACCTAGCTTCTTAGGCAGTGCTATGAAAATCGTGTTGTTTAGGTTGTCTGGTATTACACCATTACTATAAATTTAATTTATTATTTCTGTAATTTTCTCTATACCGAATTCTTCCAGGTCTATCAACGGCTCTGTTACAATGCCGTCTGGTCCAGCTGCTTTGTTTTTATTCAGTTTGGCCATTGCAGCTTTAAAATTTCCAGTCTGTCCTCATTTTTGTGTATTATCAGTTGCTCTCTTATGTCATGAAAACAGTAATATTTAACTCCTTCTCATAAGTTTTTAAATTTATGAACTGCGTCTGTTCAGTGACTGTTATTGTTGAATAGTAATGTTTAATGTCAACACAAGATAAAATCATCTTTGATGGTGGCTGTCTTTGTGTTAACGTCCCTGTAACCTCTCTGAAGATGGCTCATTGAGCCGAAAGCTTAGAACCAACATAAAAAATATTCAAATGCTGAACAATTTCTGTCTTTATTTTCACCTGAAATTAAAGCCAAAATACGATGTTTAGAATGGCTTGTTATTAAACATTATAGGCATTCATTGTCTCTTATATTTAACGTTATATATACTTATACACACTAATATTTTTCTTCTGGGTTATTGAAGCAATAAAATTTCTGATAAGATCACTGTGGACATTTTACAGTACCTTTTAGTTTAAAATTTTGAGGTAAGCTCTTAGAATTTAAAGAAGTACCTTTAATTTAAAATTATTAGGTAGACTCTCCTAGAATTTGTAAAAAGTGCCTCTAGTTTAATATTATTACATAAGCCCTCCTAAAATCTTCAAAAGTAACTCTAGTTTAAAATAAGCAATGCCTGGTGTTTGTTACATTGTTTTAATAGCCGTCTAAAAGTGCTTAGAGAAGATAAATTTGTTTTACATATATACAGTACTTTTTTCTCCACTCTTGTTTTTGTTAAGCTTATCTTTATAAGCAACTCTTAATTTTCATCTCCAGTATAGCAACTTGTCCCTTTTCCTGTCTTTTATTTATTGCTTGTGTGATTCTGAATCTAGTCTTTTATAGTTTTTGTGGTTTCAGCTCCCAAATTGTTCAAATGGCTGCTATTGATAAGACATCAAATGGAACAAATTATATGGCCCTTAAAATGAATCTGTTGATTCAAAGTAGACATTGCTAACACAAACTTTTCTATTTTGGTCATAGACTGGGTTGAAATAGTTCTATCAGTAATCCTTCTGGGTAACCCTGCACTAATAAAAACGATAATAGTACACTTAAAGCTTATCTTGCTTGACTCATTAGCCAACATTAGTGACTGTCATCATGAAGTTCAGAAGAATGTTTTGGTTGGAGGGGAAAAGTTGTAAATTCAGCTTGTGGATAGCAAAATGTCAGAAAATATTTTTGTTTAAAATATATATTTCTAATAAAATAATTCACTTAATATAATTTAATGTCATATTTAATTTAAAGTAATGAAATAAGTAATATTTTGATAAATTAGTTTAAAATTCTACTTAATTTAATTCATAGTAATTAATCAAGTTTTAATTTTTTTTTTTTTGTTAATAAGTTTCTGAAAGCTGTTTTTTTTTTTTTTTTTTTTTTACCTATTTTAGCAAATACCTTATCCTGACATCCTGGGAAATTTTTGTGACTAGCAAATCATGTGTGGGATCATAAAATTACTTTTTACTATCTATGCAAACACAGTACAAAGAAACTTAGTTCAGTGGTGGAGCATGGGACTCCAGAGTACAATATCAAGAACTCAAACCCTAGGTCCATTAGAAATAAAAAGATAGCATTAAAATTGATTTTAATAAATCCAACAATAAGGTTTGACCAAAGGGGGCCATGACTTTTGAGATCAAAAAACACTTCATACTCAGTAATATGACCAACTAAGTACACATTGTATATAGTGTAACGATGTGAATTTTGTTATATAACTCAGTAACATTTTTACAAATAGTTATTTTGGCATGTATTTAGAATAACCGGTACTTTGGTATAGGGTTAGTGAGGAGAGCTGTAAGCCAAACTGTTGAAAATAGATGAGTTAAAATAAGCAATAGATAATAGTGGAGAGGATTAAAGTGTTGGTTCCTGAATTTGGTGGCATAATAATTGTGAGTTCAATCCTTGGGCTGTGTAGTTCAAACTCAGTAGAACTATTAGTAATAATTAAACAGTATATTTTAATTTATTTTTTTATAATAATTTCATCACAAGCAGAGCAATAAAGCCACTAAAACATTAGGGTTACCAAGAGTAAAAGACTGATAATGCATTTACATTTTTGAAGATCATAAAAAAGCAAGAAGCCAGAAGAGTTTCACAAGCAAGAAATCTGAGAAAAGAAACTTAGCATAGAACTTATGGTTACATTAGCAATTCAACAGTAAAATTATGAGACCTAGCTGCCAGTCTAGTCAGTTAAGTGCCATACGTGATACACGCTTGGGCGATCATCTCGAGAGAGACATGACTGACTGGGCAGAAGATAATCCCGCAGTAGGTTGCCATTGCTTTCTGCGGTAGAGTGGTTGCCCACCAAGGCTATAGAACCCAATCTGTCCTGTTATTTGAGTCATAGCTAGAGGGAGAAGCGATGTATTATATTATGTAGTAATTAGTGGGGGATCAGTTTATTACTTCACAACAATAGAAAACCGATCCCCCACTTTACGACCAGTAGAAGCCTTAATCATGATTCCAACTATTATATTCAGTCAGTTAAGTGCCATATGTGATACATGCTTGAGCAATCATGTCTTGAAAAAGACATGACTGAGCAGAAAATTAACCTGCAGTGGGTTGCCATTGCTTTCTGCAGTTGAGTGGTCACCGACCAAGGCTATAGAACCCAATCTGTCCTATTATTTAACCCATAACTGGAGGAAAGAAATGGATTAATACCTTTTCCAAGGGTATTTGCGTGTAAGTGAATGCACGGAATTCACTTACGTGCAAATAAATTCATGAAGTCAAGATACTAAAGAGAAAGTTTATCAGAACAGTTATGAAGATTTTTATGGAAGAGGCATGGGGAAGCTGTTACAGTGGTTGAAGCTGAGATGCTAGATTAGAACTGATGACACTTCTGATTCTTTAAATAAATCGAACATAAGATTATTTCAATCAATTCACCCCAAGCCAGGTGATAATGCCACTAAGACACAAGGGCTACTCAAAGTGAAAGACGGAAAATACTTGAAAAGGAACTAAAAACCCATCTCAAACAGGAAACAAGGGATAAATCTCTATTCTTGTTCAAAAGACCAAAGGGGAGTATGAATCAGAGATAGGTGAACCAATCTTGTTAAGAACAGTGAAACAAGAACCATCTACTTCAAATGATTAAGGGGATCAGTTTGAAATTTTCTAATGGTTTTTTTCACAAAAAGCATAATTTGTTCCAGCATGGAAGAAATTGATTGTTGGGCAGAAGCTACACTTTGATCCTAATTTTTTAAAAAAGTATAATTACTGTACATACATACATACATACATACAAGTTGTGGTGCATTGGATATCGGCTCAGAACAAAAAATCGGGCAGCCGAGTTCAAATTCCAGCTGAATTCATTGCATTCACTTACGCGCAAATACCCTTGGGAAAGGTATCAATCCGTCTCTTCCTTCCAGTTATGGGTTAAATAACAGGACAGATTGCGTTCTATAGCCTTGGTCAGCAACCACTCTACCGCAGAAAGCAATGGCAACCTACTGCGGAATAATATTCTGCCCAGTCAGTCATGTCTCTTTCGAGACATGATCGCCCAAGCGTGTATCACGTATGGCACTTAACTGACTGACATACAAGTTACAGATCAAAAACACAGTTACTACACTTTGATCTTAAGAATCTTATTGTATTAAATTCCTCTTATATATTTTAAATTTTTAAAGAGTTGTATAACAGCATTTATTGACAGAAATAAATACTTTTGCTGCTGAAGCTCTCAGTATTTCTAATGCTGATCTTTCTTTTAGGCAAGTATTCTGGCTGGTTCTTCTGACTTGAAAAATTGGTCTATCACAATTTTCCTGACAACTGATTTCCTCCTATTTGGTTTTGTGTAGTTCAAAAGTAAGATTGGAAAATAATCTCTCTAGAGCCAATTGTGCCTGGATTTAACTGTTTTGAAATGCTAAGTAATTAATTCTAAAAAACAATTGAATCCTAATTTTTCTGAGCAAAGTCTTTGATGTTCTTGTTTAGAAATGTCCCTTTAAGCATAAATCATTCTTAATTTCTAATCTATTCATATCTTGCCCTGTTAGCACAACCTATAATACATCAACTGCATAAAGGTAAGTCCCTGCCCGTAAAAAGAACCACTTTCCAAGTGCATGATTTCCGATTAAAGTACAAAACCTAACCCATGTTTATTTTCAGGCTCATGCATTCTAAAACAAATTTCAACATTGAATAATCTAACTGGTGGGTTGATATGTCATTGAATCCTCCAAACCAACCTGTATTCAAATCAAATTAGCAATTCAGACTATTGATCTCATTGATTTTTTTTTTTTGTTGTTTTTATTATCACTATTTTTGCTCATATCGTGGAGATGAGGATTTTGATAAATAATTCTAAAGTCTGTCTGTCTTATATCTTCTGATCAGTTTTATGTGCCATGTCCTTTCAGGGCATGGGTGATCATGGCCCTCTACATCTTCTTGTCTCTTGTAGCTCTTAATACCTTTTGTCTTGTTATTTCTCCCAAACCTGCTCTGCTATCCATTTTCGTAAGCCCATCAAATGTTTTCCCTTGTCTCTCTTTTCCTCCATTTACCCTGTGAGTATCAGACTCTCTAAATCATCTTTCCTCATTATGTGTCCCAGAAACTTCAACTGTCTTTTCCTGATCAGTATAAGCTTGCTTTTCATTTCCATTCTCTCCAAAACCTTGTCATTGCTCACATGTTTGGCTCATGGTATCCCAGCATCCTTTTGTAGAACCACATCTTGAAATTTTTCCATCATTTTTGATGAGATTGTCCAGCATTTGCTGCCATATAGAAGGACAAATATCACAAAACAGCCCAAGGAGGCTAAATATTTCACCCTAAGCAAGGCGGTACTGCCACTGATGTGCAGGGGGATTCATAAGGGAGTTCAAAATTTAGGCAGGAGGAAAATCAAGACAGACGAACCAGCTGCAGGGGATGAAAGAGAAAGGGCAAGAGAAGGATGTGAACACAGAAGTGAAGACAGTTGCAAAGGTAGAGAGAAAGGAAAAGAACAAGATACACAGGGTGATGTAGAAAGGGCTGGAGTTAAGTAGATAAGAGTTGGGAA
Organism: Ascarosepion bandense; assembly: GCA_037127315.1. Lineage (NCBI taxonomy): Eukaryota > Metazoa > Mollusca > Cephalopoda > Sepiida > Sepiidae > Ascarosepion > Ascarosepion bandense. The sequence goes on from JBBBDQ010001417.1 coordinate 1,392,288, forward strand.
TTGACTTTGCATTTAAATTCTTGGAGATTGTAGCCATCAAGAAAGCAAATATATGGAAAGGAGTTCTGCAGGTGAGAAGCACGAGAAAAGAAGCTGCTGGAGTAGAATTGTTGCCTGCATTTGGTTGATCTAACTGTAAAAGGGTGGAGCCTTGTTGCCAGTCTGGTTGCTCGAGTAAATTCTTGTGGAGGGGGCACCAGTGACCTAAGTTCGTCAGAGTAGAAGACATGAAAATATTTATAGAAGAGACAGAGTGAAGCCACATCCCGCCGATGAAAGTGGCTGGAGTTGAGCTGCCAGGTCTGAATTAATCACATTAGATTCCTTATCAATTTATACTTTGAAAAACTAAACTATCGCCCGGTTCACACTCCACCCACATCTATTGAACAGGTGAAGAGGCTCATCCCTTGTTTCCTGTTTAGGATGCGGTTTCCGGTTTTCTCTTTTCCAATCTTTTCACTCCTATGTAGCCCCCTGCACATCAGTGGCATTACCGCCTTGCTCGGGGTGATATGATTAAAAAATAAAATAAAGGATCTTTTCCAGTTAACACAAATAATAAACAAGATATTTTTATTTGTATGTATATGATTTGTTCTGATGGAAGTATATGGGACATTACACCTGCAGTTTAATATATATTATTGTCAATGGCTCTTTTCTCAGTTGCTTTTGAAAGCTCAACACTGTTCAGTCCAACTAGCTTGATGTTGTAGCTCAACATCAGTAGAGAAAGGATTGAAGAATAACTCCATGATTAAGATTTGTCTGGCAATGATAATACTAGAGATTTCTGTAGAAAGAAACATTTGGCATTTATTGACTGAGCAGCCAGTGCTACTTTCTGTTAATATTTAGAATATCTTTTTCTTAAAACAATTTCTCAGAAAAGTAGTTTTCTCAAGACCACTGTTATCACTTTCCAATATTGATAGGGTTTCCTTCCTAACCTTTTAAGTTAGTGTGAAATATCAACATCTTCATTATGCCTTTTTCTCTTTCAGTTGAAATTTATAAAACGTTTCTCTTAAAACAATTTTTCAGGAAAATTCACTAGTTGTTATCACTATTTCCAGTATTCATGGGGGTTTCCAACCTAACCTTTTGTTTAAGACGGTGTGGAATGTCAAAATTTTCATTATGCCATTATTTTCTTTTTCAGGAAAATAGGTTTCTCAAGTTCAGTAGTTGTTATCACTCTTTCCAGTATTCATGGGGGCTTCCAACCTAACCTTTCATTTAAAATACGATGAAATGCCAACATGTTGATTGTCATTATTTTCTCAAGTTACAGGTGCTATCCACTTTTCTTTTACTCCATCAGCTCTTTTCTCTCACTTCCAGCCTGTGGAACTCCCTTCTGTATGCTTGCTTCTCTGATAGCTACAATCTCAAGAGTTAAATGCAACAACAATTCCCATCTCTTATCTCCTTGACTCTCATCTTTCTCCTTGTCCTTTCCCCAACATCCCCTGTATCTTGTTCTTTTCCCTTTTTCACTCCTAGTAACAACTCTGTTAACACAAATGTTACCATCCTCCTCATATCCATTCTCCAAGTTTAAATGCAACAACAATTCCCATCTCTTATCTCCTTGACTCTCATCCTTCTCTTATCCTTTCCCCAACATCCCTGTATCTTGTTCTTTTCCTTTTTTTCACTCTAATGTAACTCTGTTAACACCAGTATTACCATCCTCCTCATATCCATTCTCCAAGAAGTTTAAATGCAACAACAATTCCCATCTCTTACTCCTTGACTCTCATCTTCTTATCCTTTCCCCAACATCCCCTGTATCTTGTTCTTTTCCTTTTTCACTCTAATGCTAACTCTGTTAACACCAGTATTACCATCCTCCTCATATCCATTCTCCAAGAGTTTAAATGCAACAACAATTCCCATCTTATCTCCTTGACTCTCATCCTTCTCTTATCCTTTCCCCAACATCCCCTGTATCTTGTTCTTTTCCTTTTTCACTCTAATGTAACTCTGTTAACACCAGTATTGCCATCCTCCTCATATCCATTCTCCAAGAGTTTAAATACAGCAACAAATTTCCCATCTCTTATCTGTGACTCTCCCCATCCTTCTCTTATCCTTTCCCCAACATCCCCTGTATCTTGTTCTTTTCCCTTTTCACTCTAATGTAACTCTGTTAACACCAGTATTACCATCCTCCTCATATCCATTCTCCAAGAGTTTAAATGCAACAACAATTCCCATCTCTTATCTCCTTGACTCTCATCCTTCTCTTATCCTTTCCCCAACATCCCCTGTATCTTGTTCTTTTCCCTTTTCACTCTAATGTAACTCTGTTAACACCAGTATTACCATCCTCCTCATATCCATTCTCCAGAGTTTAAATGCAGCAACAATTCCCATTTCTTATCTCCTTGACTCTCATCCTTCTCTTATCCTTTCCCCAACATCCCCTGTATCTTGTTCTTTTCCCTTTTCACTCTAATATAACTCCTGTTAACACCAGTATTACCATCCTCCTCATATCCATTCTCCAAAGAGTTTAAATGCAACAACAGAATTCCATTTCTGCCCTCCTCATGACTCTCATCCTTCTCTTATCCTTTCCCCAGCATCCCTGTATCTTGTTCTTTTCCCTTTTCCTCTAAATATAACTCTGTTAACACCAGTATTACCATCCTCCTCATATCCATTCTCCAAGAGTTTAAAGCCACAACAACTAATTCCCATTTCTTATCTCCTTGACTCTCATCCTTCTCTTATCCTTTCCCCAGCATCCCCTGTATCTTGTTCTTTTCCCTTTTCACTCTAATGTAACTCTGTTAACACCAGTATACCATCCTCCTCATATCATTCTCCAAGTTAGTAACAACAATTCCCATTTCTTATCTCCTTGACTCTCATCTTCTCTTATCCTTTCCCCAACATCCCCTGTATCTTGTTCTTTTCCCTTTTCACTCTAATGTAACTCTGTTAACACCAGTATTACCATCCTCCTCATATCCATTCTCCAAGAGTTTAAATGCAACAACAATTCCCATTTCTTATCTCCTTGACTCTCATCTTCTCTTATCCTTTCCCCAACATCCCCTGTATCTTGTTCTTTTCCCTTTTCACTCTAATGTAACTCTGTTAACACCAAAGTATTACCATCCTCCTCATCCATTCTCCAAGAGTTTAAATGCAACAACAATTCCCTTTCTTATCTCCTTGACTCTCATCCTTCTCTTATCCTTTCCCCAACATCCCTGTATCTTGTTCTTTTCCCTTTTCACTCTAATGTAACTCTGTTAACACCAGTATTACCATCCTCCTCATATCCATTCTCCAAGAGTTTAAATGCAACAACAATTCCCATTTCTTATCTCCTTGACTCTCATCCTTCTCTTATCCTTTCCCCAACATCCCCTGTATCTTGTTCTTTTCCCTTTTCACTCTAATGTAACTCTGTTAACACCAGTATTACCATCCTCCTCATCTCACATTCCAAAGAGTTTAAATGCAACAACAATTCCCATCTCTTATCTCCCTTGACTCTCATCCTTCTCTTATCCTTTCCCAACATCCCCTGTATCTTGTTCTTTTCCTTTTTCACTCTAATGTAACTCTGTTAACACCAGTATTACCATCCTCCTCATATCCATTCTCCAAGAGTTTAAATGCAACAACAATTCCCATTTCTTATCTCCTTGACTCTCATCCTTCTCCTTATCCTTTCCCCAACATCCCCTGTATCTTGTTCTTTTCCCTTTTCCTCCAATAACAACTCTGTTAACACCAGTATTACCATCCTCCTCACTTATCCATTCTCAAGAGTTTAAATGCAACATATTCCCATTTCTTATCTCCTTGACTCTCATCACTTCTCTTATCCTTTCCCCAACATCCCTGTATCTTGTTCCTTTTCCCTTTTCACTCTAATGTAACTCCTTTAACACCAGTATTACCATCCTCTCATATCCATTCTCCAAGAGTTTAAATGCAACAACAATTCCCATTTCTTATCTCCTTGACTCTCATCCTTCTCTTCCATCCTTTCCCCAACATCCCCTGTATCTTGTTCTTTTCCTTTTCCTCTAATGTAACTCTGTTAACACCAGTATTACCATCCTCCTCATATCCATTTCTCAAGAGTTTAAATGCAACAACAATTCCCATTTCTTGCTCTCCTTGACTCTCATCCTTCTCTTATCCTTTCCCCAACATCCCCTGTATCTTGTTCTTTTCCCTTTTCACTCTAATGTAACTCTCGTAACACCAGTATTACCATCCTCCTCATATCCATTCTCCAAGAGTTTAAATGCAACAACAATTCCCATTTCTTATCTCCTTGACTCTCATCCTTCTCTTATCCTTTCCCCAACATCCCCTGTATCTTGTTCTTTTCCCTTTTCACTCTAATGTAACTCTGTTAACACCAGTATTACCATCTCCTCATATCCATTCTCCAAGAGTTTAAATGCAACAATTCCCATTTCTTATCTCCTTGACTCTCATCCTTCTCTTATCCTTTCCCCAACATCCCCTGTATCTTGTTCTTTTCACTTTTCACTCTAATGTAACTCTGTTAACACAGTATTACCATCCTCCTCATATCCATTCTCCAAGAGTTTAAATGCAACAACAATTCCCATTTCTTTATCTCCTTGACTCTCATCCTTCTCTTATCCTTTCCCCAACATCCCTGTATCTTGTTCTTTTCCCTTTCACTCTAATGTAACTCTGTTAACACCAGTATTACCATTCTCATATCCATTCTCCAAGAGTTTAAATGCAACAACAATTCCCATCTCTTATCTCCTTGACTCTCATCCTTCTCTTATCCTTTCCCCAACATCCCCTGTATCTTGTTCTTTTCACAGCACTTCACTCTAATGTAACTCTGTTAACACCAGTATTACCATCCTCCTGCTTATCATTCTCAAGAGTTTAAATGCAACAACAAATTCCCATTTCTTATCTCCTTGACTCTCATCCTTCTCTTATCCTTTCCCCAACATCCCCTGTATCTTGTTCTTTTCCCTTTTCACTCTAATGTAACTCTGTTAACACCAGTATTACCATCCTCCTCATATCTGTTCTCCAGAAGTTTAAATGCAACAGCAATTCCCATTTCTTATCTCCTTGACTCTCATCCTTCTCTTATCCTTTCCCCAACATCCCCTGTATCTTGTTCTTTCCCTTTTCACTCTAATGTAACTCTGTTAACACCAGTATTACCATCACTCCTCATATCCATTCTCCAAGAGTTTAAATGCAACAACAATTCCCATTTCTTATCTCCTTGACTCTCATCCTTCTCTTATCCTTTCCCCAACATCCCCTGTATCTTGTTCTTTTCCCTTTTCACTCTAATGTAACTCTGTTAACACCAGTATTACCATCCTCCTCATATCCATTCTCAAGAGTTTAAATGCAACAATTCCCATTTCTTATCTCCTTGACTCTCATCCTTCTCTTATCCTTTCCCCAACATCCCCTATTATCTTGTTCTTTTCCCTTTTCACTCTAATGTAACTCTGTTAACACCAGTATTACCATCCTCCTCATATCCATTCTCCAAGAGTTTAAATGCAACAACAATTCCCATTTCTTATCTCCTTGGCTCTCATCCTTCTCTTATCCTTTCCCCCATCCCTGTATCTTGTTCTTTTCCTTTTCACTCTAATGTAACTCTGTTAACACCAGTAATACCATCCCTCCTCATATCCATTCTCCAAGAGTTTAAATGCAACAACAATTCCCATTTCTTATCTCCTTGACTCATCCTTCTCTTATCCTTTCCCAACACATCCCCTGTATCTTGTTCTTTCCCTTTTCACTCTAATGTAACTCTGTAACACCAGTATTACCATCCTCTCCATATCCATTCTCCAAGAGTTCCAAAGTAGCCAACCAATTCCCATTTCTTATCTCCTTGGCTATCATCCTTCTCCTTTATCCTTTTCCCCAACATCCCCTGTATCTTGTTCTTTTCCTTTTCACTCTAATGTAACTCTGTAACACCAGTATTACCATCCTCCTCATATCCATTCTCCAAGTTTAAATGCAACAACAATTCCCATTTCTTATCTCCTTGACTCTCATCCTTCTCTTATCCTTTCCCCAACATCCCCTGTATCTTTGTTCTTTTCCCTTTTCACTCTAATGTAACTCTGTGCTTACCAGTATTACCATCCTCCTCATATCCATTCTCCAAGAGTTTAAATGCAACAACAATTCCCATTTCTTATCTCCTTGACTCTCATCCTTCTCTTATCCTTTCCCCAGCATCCCCTGTATCTTGTTCTTTTCCTTTTCACTCTAATAGCAACTCTGTTAACACCAGTATTACCATCCTCCTCACTTATCCATTCTCCAAGAGTTTAAATGCAACAACAATTCCATTTCTTATCTCCTTGACTCTCATCCTTCTCTTATCCTTTCCCCAACATCCCCTGTATCTTGTTCTTTTCCCTTTTCACTCTAATGTAACTCTGTTAACACCAGTATTACCATCCTCCTCATATCCATTCTCCAAGAGTTTTAATCACAGCAACAATTCCCATTTCTTATCTCCTTGACTCTCATCCTTCTCTTATCCTTTCCCCAACATCCCCTGTATCTTGTTCTTTTCCCTTTTCACTCTAATGTAACTCTGTTAACACCAGTATTACCATCCTCCTCATATCCATTCTCCAAGAGTTTAAATGCAACAACAATTCCCATCTCTTATCTCCTTGACTCTCATCCTTCTCTTATCCTTTCCCCAACATCCCCTGTATCTTGTTCTTTTCCCTTTTTCACTCTAATGTAACTCTGTTAACACCAGTATTACCATCCTCCTCATATCATTCTCCAAGTTTAAATGCAACAACAATTCCCATTTTCTTATCTCCTTGACTCTCATCCTTCTCTTATCCTTTCCCCCAACATCCCCTGTATCTTGTTCTTTTCCCTTTTCACTCTAATGTAACTCTGTGTTAACACCAGTAATACCATCACTCATATCCATTCTCCAAGAGTTTAAATACAACAACAATTCCCATTTCTTATCTCCTTGACTCTCATCCTTCTCTTATCTTTCCCCAACATCCCCTACATCTTGTTCTTTTCCCTTTTCACTCTAATGTAACTCTGTTAACACCAGTATTACCATCCTCCTCATATCCATTCTCCAAGAGTTTAAATGCAACAACAATTCCCATTTCTTATCTCCTTGACTCTCATCCTTCTCTTATCCTTTCCCCAGCTCCCCTGTATCTTGTTCTTTTCCCTTTTCACTCTAATGTAACTCTGTTAACACCAGTATTACCATCCTCCTCATATCCATTCTCCAAGTTTTAAATACAACAATTCCCCATCTCTTATCTCCTTGACTCTCATCCTTCTCTTATCCTTTCCCCAACATCCCCTGTATCTTGTTCTTTTCCTTTTCCACTCTAATGTAACTCTGTTAACACCAGTATTACCATCCTCCTCATATCCATTCTCCAAGAGTTTAAATGCAACAACAATTCCCATTTCTTATCTCCAAAGCTCTCATCCTTCTCCTTATCCCTTTCCCCAGCATCCCCTGTATCTTGTTCTTTTCCTTTTTCTCTATTAACTCTGTTAACACCAGTATTACCATCCTCCTCATATCCATTCTCCAAGAAGTTTAAATACAACAACAATTCCCATTTCTTATCTCCTTGACTCTCATCCTTACTCTTATCCTTTCCCCAACATCCCCTGTATCTTGTTCTTTTCCCTTTCACTCTAATGCTAACTCTGTTAACACCAGTATTACCATCCTCCTCATATCCATTCTCCAAGAGTTTTAAATGCAACAACAATTCCCATTTCTTATCTCACTTGACTCTCATCTATTTCTCTTATCCTTTCCCCAACATCCCCTGTATCTTGTTCTTTTCCTTTTCACTCTAATGTAACTCTGTTAACACCAGTATTACCATCCTCTCCTCATATCCATTCTCCAAGAGTTTAAATGCAACAACAATTCCCATCTCTTATCTCATGACTCTCATCCTTCTCTTATCCTTTCCCCAACATCCCCTGTATCATTCTTTTCCTTTCACTCTAATGTAACTCTGTTAACACCAGTATTACCATCCTCCTCCATATCCATTCTCCAAGAGTTTAAATGCAACAGCAATTCCCATCTCTTATCTCCTTGACTCATCCTTCTCTTATCCTTTCCCCAACATCCACTGTATCTTGTTCTTTTCCTTTTTCACTCTAATGTAACTCTGTTAACACCAGTATTACCATCCTCACTCACCATCATTCTCAAGAGTTTAAATGCAACAACTTCATTCCCATTTCTTATCTCCTTGACTCTCATCCTTCTCTTATCCTTTCCCCAACATCCCTGTATCTTGTTCTTTCCCTTTTCCTCCCTAGTAGCTGTTAACATGACCTTCCTACATCCTCCCTCCATATCCATTCTCCAGAGTTTAAATCCACAACAACAATTCCCATTTCTTATCTCCTTGACTCTCATCCTTCTCTTATCCTTTCCCCAACATCCTATCTTGTTCTTTTCCTTTTTCACTCTAATGTAACTCTCTTAACACCAGTATTACCATCCTCCTCTATGTCCATTCTCAAGAGTTCCAATGCAACAACAATTCCACATTCTATCTCCTTGACTCTCATCCTTCTCTTATCCTTTCCCCAACATCCCCTGTATCTTGTTCTTTTCCTTTTCACTCTAATGTAACTCTGTTAACACCAGTATTATCCTCCTCATATCCATTCTCCAAGAGTTTAAATGCAACAACAATTCCCATTTCTTATCTCCTTGACTCTCATCCTTCTCTTATCCTTTCCCCAACATCCCCTGTATCTTGTTCTTTTCCCTTTTCACTCTAATGTAACTCCATTAACACCAGTATTACCATCCTCCTCATATCCATTCTCCAAGAGTTTAAATGCAACAACAATTCCATTTCTTATCTCCTTGACTCTCATCCTTCTCTTATCCTTTCCCCAACATCCCCTGTATCTTGTTCTTTTCCCTTTTCACTCTAATGTAACTCTGTTAACTTTCCAGTATTACCCATCCTCCTCATCCATTCTCCAAGAGTTTAAATGCAACAACAATTCCCATTTCTTATCTCTGTGACTCTCATCCTTCTCTTATCCTTTCCCCAACATCCCCTGTATCTTGTTCTTTTCCCTTTTCACTCTAATGTAACTCTGTAACACCAGTATTACCATCCTCCTCATATCCATTCTCCAGAGTTTAAATGCAACAACAATTCCCATCTCTTATCTCCTTGACTCTCATCCTTCCTCTTATCCTTTCCCCAGCATCCCCTGTATCTTGTTCTTTTCCTTTTTCACTCTAATGTAACTCTGTGCCTGATGTCTCCTCTCCCTCATATCCATTCTCAAGAGTTTAAATGCAACAACAATTCCCATCTCTTATCTCCTTGACTCTCATCCTTCTCTGTCACTTTTTTCCCAACATCCCCTGTATCTTGTTCTTTTCCTTTCACTCTAATGTAACTCTGTTAACACCAGTATTACCATCCTCCTCATACTCCATTCTCCAAGAGTTTAAATAGCTCATTCCCACTCCTTACTCTCCTTGACTCTCATCCTTCTCTTATCCTTTCCCCAACATCCCCTGTATCTTGTTTCTTTTCACTTTTCACTCTAATGTAGCCTGTTAACACCAGTATTACCATCCTCCTCATATCCATTCTCCAAGAGTTTAAATGCAACAACAATTCCCATCTCTTATCTCCTTGACTCTCATCCTTCTCTTCATCTTTCCCCCATCCCCTGCCTTGTTCTTTCCTTTTTCACTCTAATGTAACTCTGTTAACACCAGTATTACCATCCTCCTCATATCCATTCTCCAAGAGTTTAAATGCAACAACAATTCCCATTTCTTATCTCCTTGACTCTCATCCTTCTCTTATCCTTTCCCCAACATCCCCTGTATCTTGTTCTTTTCCCTTTTCACTCTAATGTAACTCTGTTAACACCAGTATTACCATCCTCCTCATATCCATTCTCCAAGAGTTTAAATGCAACAACAATTCCCATTTCTTATCTCCTTGACTCTCCTTCTTCTCTTATCCTTTCCCCAACATCCCCCCTGTATCTTGTTCTTTCCCTTTTCACTCTAATGTAACTCTGTTAACACTGATATTACCCATCCTCCTCATATCCATTCTCCAAGAGTTTAAATGCAACCTTAATTCCCATCTCTTATCTCCTTGACTCTCATCCTTCTCTTATCCTTTCCCCAACATCCCCTGTATCTTGTTCTTTTCCTTTTCCTCCTAATGTAACTCTGTTAACAGTATTACCATCCTCCTCATATCCATTCTCCAAGAGTTTAAATGCAACATAATTCCATCTCTTATCTCCTTGACTCATCCTTCTCATCCTTTCCCCAACATCCCCTGTATCTTGTTCTTTTCCTTTTCCACTCTAATGTAACTCCTGTGCCTGCCAATGTACTACATCTCCTCATATCCATTCTCCAACACCCTCTGTTATCCGTTCCTCTTTCTATTCACTTTCCTCTCATGTAGCTCTCTGTGCACCAGTGGCAGTACTGCTTGGGGTGAAATGATTATAAAAAAAAAATATTTACTTCTAGTTCTCTTTAAAGATTAAATTTTGAAATTTTTTTCAAAAGCAATTGCCAGTATTTATAGGTAGTCATATCTGTACTATGTAAGTGGACAGTGACAGACCTGAATAAAAAGATATTTTATGAAAAATGCTTGAACATTGTGTATCAGATGGTCACCTAGTACACAAATTCACTCAATGATTTTTCGCTGCTGACTGCATAATCTTAGTGGGGGTATGTCTATTTGCATGTGTACATTTAGAATCATTCAATTGATTGCCAAGTTAAATCGAGGTTGCATAATTGATTCTAGAGATATTCAAAATGGTTGGATACTTTTTTGACAAAACTTGTAAAATATGAAATCTGATGTTTTCAGTCATTTTTGTAAAGTTTGGTAGAGAGGGTTGATTCCATTAGTATATCTCCCACCATTTTGTATGGTCATTTTTTTCATGGATCTTACGGATTTGCAACTATGTATAACATACGAGTCAAAATGTGAAGCAAAAAAATTATTTTACATGCTTATAAATCTACTATTTGTCTGTTTATTGAATATTGCTGTCATATCTGGTCTAGTTCCCAGGCTATATATCTCATTATTCTTGACAAATTTAACCACCATAGAGAAATTTTCCTACCTACCATCAGAATGAATGATGCTAATCTCCTAAAGAGCAACACACTGTGCCTCCTTGACCTCAGTCTCTCAGATGACCTCAAATTGAATGATTACATTGAATCCATAGCTGCAGCTACTGCTAAGAAGGTTGGGTCACTGTGTCAGGCTAGGAAGTCTTTCTCGTCAGAATCCATTTTGCACATTTACAAATCTACCATTTGTCCATGCATTGAATACTGTTGTCATATCTGTTCAAGTGCTCCTGAGTTTCTCAACAAAATCCAAAGGAGGATCTGTAATATAATCAATCCTGATTTGGTAGCCTGCCTTCAGTCACTTTCTCACCAATGCAGTGTGGCTTCCCTCTGTCTTTTCTACAAGTATTTTCATGGCAACTGCTTTGATGAGCTTTTTATTCCTAGGTCCTTTGACCATATGTATTTATACGTGCTATTAGATTGGCACCAAGATCTCACTTGTTTATCATCAAAATAGTTAAATGTAACTCTCTCTCCTACTCTAACAGTTTTTCTTGCCGGTTCCCATTTGTGGAACTCCATTCCATTCATTTACTTTCCTGATGGCTGTAATCTCCAAAAGTTTAAATGCAACATCAATTACCATCTTTCTATTTGATTTTCATCCATCTCTTATCCTTTCTTGTACATTCCCTGTACCTTATTTCTTCTCTCATTGTAACCCCGCACTACCTTGCTAGGGGTGAAATGTTTATTAAAAAAAATTCAAAGAAGGTTCTATAATGTTATATATCCAGAACAGTCCTCTTGACTTCAGTCACTTTCCTACACTTTCAACTTAGCTTCCTTGTGTCTATCTACAAGTACTTTCATAGTAATTGTTCTGAGCTTTCCTCCTTCGTACCTTGACCTGATGAATTTCAGCAAAAAGAAGAGACCAATATGCCAACTGCAAGTTGGCGAATCGAGAATAAAACAAGTAAAAAAAATTCAAATACCTGGAAAGTGTTTTAACAGAGGATGGAAAATGCGACACAGAGATCCAAAGAGGTATTGGCATGGTCAAAGACGCATTTCAGAAGCTAGCCAGAGTACTGAAAGACAGGAAAAATCTCATTAGAAACAAAGAAAAGAGTGCTGGATTGCTATGTGATATCTGTCCATCTGTACAGAAGTGAATGCTGGATGATCTCATCAAAGATGGAGAGGCTTGAGGCAGAAGAAATGTGGTTTTACAGAAGGATGCTGAGGATACCATGGACAGAGCATGTGTGCAACGATGAGGTGTTGGAAAGGATGCAAATCAGAAAAAAACTGATAAATATCAGGAAGAGACAAATGAGGTTCCTGGGACACCTAATGAGGAAGGAAGGCCTGGAGACTTTGATACTCACAGGTCAGATGAATGAAAGAAGAGACAGGGGAAAGCAGCGCGAAACATACTTGTTAGGTCTGAGCAAATGGTTGACGGAGTGGGCTTAGAAGAGATACTAAGAGAAAAATTGAGTGACAAGATACAGAGCCAAGTGGAAGTCCATGATCACCTATGTCCTGAAGGGACATGGCACATGAAAATGATGAGGATTAGATTAGTAATTAGGTCTCCTCATTTTAATGATGAAGCAGCTAGATACAACTGTAAGTTCTATTCTAACAGTTTCTTTTTTCACACTTCTTACGTGTGTAATTTCTTTGGTTTCTTGCTTCTCTGAAACCTACAAAAAAATCTTAATGCAACATCAATTTCCCTCTTCTCTCTTCCTGTAGCCTGTTATTTTATTGAACTTTCACACCCATTAATTCCTTGCATCTTAGTGGTATTATCAGGATGCATGGGGGTGAAATTATTAAAATATGTAGAATTCACTGTTTACTTATCTTGTCCCTACACTGAGTTTCATAAAGATTAGATCTCATCACATTTGATTGTAAAATTTGATCAAATTTCATAAATGTAATTTCTATGAAACTTAGTGGAAGCAAGATAAGTGAACATTTAATTTTGTTAATGCTCTCTTGATAATGAACACTATAATTACAAGAACTGCTTGCTTTAAAAAATATTACTTTATTGAACTACTCTAGTTCACCTTTTTTAACATAATCTTTGTTACTGCTATTTGTGTTGACGTATAATGTTACAAACATTCCTCCCTTTGTCAAAGCTGACAATGGAAATATAAAATAGATTGATCATTTGTTTACTGAACAACTCTTCTCTAACATTTAGGTTTGCTTGTGACAAGCGCCTTGGTCAACATTACTGAGGTGAATTGGATTTAATGCCTTTTTTTGTGTGTGTATATTTGTCTTAAATTGTCCTACATTTTGTTTATTATTTTAATGAGCACTTTTTGTAATTAAGCCTTTTTTTTTTTTTTATGAATATTACTTTTCATCAAAAGTTGAACTTTTAAAGTCTCTCTCTCTCTCTCTTTCTCTCTCTCTCTCTCTAAACTGCATGCAAAAATATTAAACAGAAAATGTTATAAAGAATAAGATTTATTGTGAGAAGCGTTAGTCACTCACTCAGTTACGTCAGTCAGTTAAGTGTCATAAGCGATACACGCTTGGGCAATCATGTCTCAAAAGAGACATGACTGACTGGGCAGAAGATTATCCCGCAGTAGGTTGTTATTGCTTTCTGCGTTAGACTGGTTGCCGACCAAGGCTATAGAACCCAATCTGTCCTATTATTTAACCCATAACTGGAGGGAAGAGACGGATTAATACCTTTCCCAAGGGTATTTGCTCGTATGTGAATGCAAGGAATTCAACTTGTGTTTGAACTCGGCTCCCGATTTCTCGTTCCGAGCCGATATCCACTGCACCACAACGAACATCCTTATGTATTTAGTACTTATGTATTTAGTCTCGGTTTTCAGACTTCACATATTTTAATATATCTTTTTTTCTATTGAACCAAATTTCAAAATGATTTTCTTAAAATGTAGGTAAGAAAGTGCCCCATCTAACTATGTAAACTGTTTGAAATTTAGTCGAGCAATAAATTAGTGGTGAAGCTTCAAAGCTGCCTAGATTCACTCAATGTCGGACTAAAAATATATTCAACTGCCTCTGTGGTTGGATAATACATACATATGTATATACGGTAAATTTCTCTTGCTTTCAATTATTCTTGTGAAGAGTTCCTCTAAATTCTATTATCATTTTGAATGCTTATGAAAGTCATAGAAGTACTATGGCCAAAGTGGTTTAAGGCATGATAACCAGAATTATTTTTGATATATAAATGATCCCTTTCTTTACATTGTATGGGTGTTGTGATTTATATGGACTTTTCCTCCGTCAATTATCGCCCGGTTTACACTCCACCCACGTCTTTTGAACAGGTGAAGAGGCTCATCCCTTGTTTCCTGTTTAGGATGTGGTTCCCGGCTTTCTTATTTTCCTATCATTCTACTCTTAAGTAGCCCCATGCGCATCAGTGGCGTCACCGCCTTGCTTGGGGTGATATGATTAAGAAAAAAAAAAAATATATATATATATATATATATATAGGAAAAACTACTAAAAAGTTGTAAGTTTAAAAAAAAAAAATATATATATATATATATATATATATATAAATAAATAATGTAAACAGAAGGACATAAATTCAAAGGGTCAATGCCAAAATGTGAAGTTTGACTAGCTCATCTTGCAGGCTATTTTCTTGCTTAAATTGCTACATTGTTTATATAGATGTTTCTTCACTTGCTCCAGTTTTGCTTCAGGTCATGCCAGTATTTTAAATATTGATTTTCAACCCAGGCAGGTATTTTCCACCTAGAAATTAGGAAATCATAATATTCTTTCTTTCATTTTTCTCTTTGGTGCATTAAGCTCCCCCACACACTTTAAATGCCATATCTCTTCAAGACCTAGGCAATTTCTGTAGATTCCTTTTCTTTATTATCTTAATTGCCCTGATTGAGAAAGATGGTGACATTTTTGTTGTAACCTAAAAAGCTTACTGAATGAGAAATTAACAAAATGAAGCTTGGAAAATGAAGCAGTAATCTTCATAATATCATCAAAGTACAATATTCTCCAGCTGTGTGAAGTAAATAATGACTGCTCGTGGTAACCTGCTAGACTGCAATATCCCCCACCACACAATAGTGTCTGTTTATGAGGATTGGAACATACCTATTAATGTTCATAGGTGCATATATAAGTTTTACATTGCCTTTTCCATGGTCTTGAATTCAGAATTGTCTTTTCTCCAAGACTATTTGTTTACTTTTTTGAAGCCCCTTTTTCATTGTGGTTGCTGAAAGAAGCTGTTTCTTGATTATCTTGTAGAAGTGACAACACTAAATCATTGTGACATAGTCTCTGCATAGTTTTCGATGATGTTTCTACTTCTTTAGCCATTTTTCTCATTGAACTTCTTGAATCCTACCTGATTTTTTTTTTTTTTTTTTTCATGTATATGTTTAAGGAGTTTTGGTGTTCTGGAAATGAGAATATCCTGGTTTTGGCCTATCTTTGATGGAGGAAATCTCAATATATTAATCAAACAGTTATTTTTTTATACACTTTCTATTGATTCCAAGTTATTTTCAAGCTTTAAAAATCTTATGTGGAGCCATATGTTACTCAATTTCATATTTTCTTTTAATTTCTATAGACATTGTTGCCAGTAAATATTAAAACACTTTGAAAAAATAAATAGTATACATTATTGAGCATAGACAAAAATATAATGAAAAAAGAATTTAGAAGTAAAACTCATTTTAAATTTTGTGACAGTATTTATGCTGTACCATAATTTCTATCACAAATGCAAAGTTATAAATTTTTTAAAAGTGCACACAAACTTTATGGACACCCTATATATATATATATATATATATATATATATATATATAGAGAGAGAGAGAGAGAGACACTCCCCTATCACTAACCCCCACCAACACCTCTAACTAAACTGACCAAATATAAGGAAAGAGGCTTTCCATTACTTTACATAACACCTGATGAGACTTTGAAGATTCAATGTCGAAACAAACGTACCTGTTGTGGATATTATAGAAAAATTATGTACATATTCTAAAATATAATTTATTATATATATATATATATATATATTTTTTTTTTTTTTTTTTTGAAAAATACATCTGGATGCAGTTAGGCCACATCATCAGTGATGCTACCCTGGTTCATTGACGGTTTTGGTCCTTTACAGACATCATACCTTCTCCCCAGGTTGACCCAGCCAAGGTTGTTCAGGCCCCAGGCTGTGTCCTAATCTCTGCTTGCTATGTTGTTAGAATGCAAAATGTTTTGTATTGGTTGCACAGAAAAAAAGGAAAAAATTTCTTGAACAAAGTCGTCCAAAAAAAAACAAAAAAACATATTGCTTTTATTCAAACAAATATATGAGAATTTTTATTTAAACAGGATATATATATATATATATATATATATAATTCTACTACCCTGAATATTTGGGATATTTTTTAGGAAAATCTGTGCCATTCAGCAGGATTTGAACCTGCAAACCCTAACAATGTAGGGGAAGCTACCAATTGATCTGATGCATCTTAACCGCTTGACCATGAATGATACCACAGTAGATGAAACCGAATTAAGCCTTATAAACACAATTTTCCAATTTCTCACAAATAATCGTCTCTACTATGAAACTCATTTTCCTAACAAAGTTTCACATAAATATCCAGGCCTGGTAGAATATATATATATATATATATATATATATATATATTCTGCTTTTAAAATAGCTACTGAAATATGAGCATCAATTAAAAATAATGTTCAAACAAATAAATATGTCAGTTAATTCCATTTTGTTAATTTCTGGAATTTACTGTTATATATAGCCATATCATGTTCAAACTCCAGTTCTCATACAATCACCAAAGTTGGGTAATGTCAAGCCTAATCATTACATAGATTGGTGACTACTTGGGAATACCAGGTGGTGTAACTTTTAGCTGTTTGGATAACAGTTCAGAATTGCAAATCAGGGACACTATTTAATTTCAGCTAGGTTTGTTATATTCAATTATATGCAAACACCCTTGGGAAAAGTATGAATCCAACTCTAGGTTAATTAGAACTTGGATCAGTAAATCATTATTGTCTCAAAAAAAATTCTTACAATCTGTTTTTAGTTATTTGAAATAACCTGCAAAAGCATAAAAATCACACACACACACACACACACACATATAGTAAATAATCAAGCTGGTAGAAATAAATATATAATACTGTTTGATTATAAACAGAATATTTACTTAAATAAGAGTAACAATCAGAAATAATGTTCAAACAAATCATTTCAAATTGTTGATTGTTTATAACTAGTTTCGTTAATCTTCGTAACATGTTTTACATTTGTTGACATTATGCAACATTTCAGAGCAAAGATGGTTATTACGAAGAATTTGAAAATTCTGTTATAGGCTTAATTTGACTTTGTTTAGACTGATCTTCATTCGTGGTCGAGAGGTCTAAGACGCACCAGATCACATAGTAGTTTCCCCTATGTGGATAGAGGCCGCAGGTTCAAATCTTGCCGAATGATACATTTTCGTAACAAAAATTTATTGTAAATAATCAGGCTGGTAGAAATAAATATTTAATACTGTTTGATTATAAACAGAATATCTACTCAGATATGAGTATCGATCAAAAATAATGTTCAAACAAATCATTTCATATATATTACAAAACTCTCCTATCATTCATATATATATATATATATATATATATATATATGATGAGTTTTGTAATTTACTCAAAGTATTGTGTGTATTCGGTTTTGAAGGCTATGCGTTTAGTATAATAAAGGAAGGTAAAGGTGTTGGGTATTACCTATTTATTATTAATATTTCGTGATCAAAGTCTCATCTTCAGAATGATAGGAGTGCTTGATTTTACGTTCGCTCGTGGACCATACCTTTCAACAAATAGCCTTCAAAACCTACCTTTACACACACACACACACACACACACACACACACACACACATATATATAATTACTATTTCACCCTAAGCAAGATGATAATGCCACTAGGACACAAGGGATTACTGAGAGTGAAAGAGAATGAGAAAACTTTAATGAAGTAAAGGACAATAAAGGAATAGGATTCCAGGAGACAGATGGCATTTGAGGTTGCACTTAAAATTTTAAAGACTGAAGGTGGCAGAGAAGCAAAAATTGAAAGGATGTTCCCCATAAGAGAAAAGAAACTATTAGAAGAGACCAGTGTTTGTGTTTAGCTAGTTTAAAAATGAAATGTATTTGTTAGTTAAGTGACATACATGATACATTCTTGTGCAATCATGTCTGTTTCAAGACATGACTGACTGGGCAGAATATTTTCCCACAGTAGGTTTCCATTACTTTCTGCAAAAGACTGGTTGCCAAACAAGGCTGTAGTACCCAATCTGTCCTGCTATTTAACCCATAGCTGGAGGGAGAAGAGACAGATTAATACCTTTCCAAAAGGTATTTGCATGTAAGTGAATGCAATGAATTCAACTGGAATTTGAACGCGGCTATCTGATTTCTCGTTCTGAGCCAATTTCCACCACACAACAACCCGTACTAAAGAGAACAGCCCATCAGAACAATTACAATGAAAATATTTGTAGAAAAGATAAAGGGATGTCATCTCACATTTGTGAGAAAGTGACTGAAGTTGAGATGCTATGTCAGGATTGATTACATTACAGACCCTTCCTTTTTAAATTTATCAAGAATCTTAAGATATATAGTAGGACCATCAGACCATATATGACAACAATATTCAATGCATGGATGGATGGTAGATTTATAAGTGTAAAAGAAAAGATTTTTTTTGGTAAAACACAATGACCCAACTTTCCAAGCTGTAGACATAGCATTTGACTTGATATCAGTCTGTCAGTTAAGTGCCATACATGATACATGCTTGGGCGATCATGTCTCAAAAGAGATGACTGACTGGGTAGAAGATTATCCTGCAGTAGGTTGCCATTGCTTTTTGCGGTAGATTGGTTGCCAGCCAAGGCTATAGAATCCAATCTGTTTTATTATTTAGCCCATAACTGGAGGGGAAGAGATGGATTAATACCTTTCCAAAGGGTATTTGTGCGTAAATGAATGCAACGAATTCAACTGGAAATTGAACTCAGCTCCCTGATTTCACATTCCGAGCTGATATCCACTGCACCACTACGCACTATATCTTGATATATTTGCTTCAATTTATGTCAGTGGAAAATGTGAGGACAAGGTGTAGAGTGTTGCTCACCTCGAGTTTAGTATCAGTCATGCCTGATGTCAGGCAGAAAAGCTTCTGTTGTGATTAAATGAAAGCAATTTTATTTTGGAGGCATTGAAATTTACAAGTCATTTCTTGTCCAAGTTAACCACTAAAGTTAAAAATCAGATGAACATTGTTAATTTTTGAGTTATTTTTATCTCAAATATAGATTGTATTTAATCAATTAAACTGCATACTTTATTCTGCAAGTGACTACAATGGAGAAATAATTATTTGTAGAGTCATTAGAACAGCTGGACTCAAGGAAATTTTATGAGTATTGACAATTACAATGAATATGTCTGCTTTTCTTTCATTTTCTCTTCTTTATTATCCTTTACAATCTTCATGGCCCATGTTTTTTAATCTAAATATTATACAAATCAATTTAGTTGCATGCTATAATTCATATAGTCCAAACACTTATCAGAACAATTGCCATGAAAATATTTGTAGAGAAGGTAGAGGGAAGCCATGTCATGTTGGTGGGAAAGTGGTTGAACTCTAGATGCCAGGTCAGGACTTATTATATTACGAATTTTTTTTAATTCTCTTAAGAATCTTGAGATGTACAGTAGGTAAACCAGATCAAATATGACAGCAAGATTCATTACATGAACAAATGATGATATTAATGTGTAAAATGGATTCTGATGAAAAAACTTGTAATATGGTTTTCCCACTTCATGTCAGCAGAGGTCCTGAGTATATGACAGTAATATGCATCTGGCAGCAAAGCCTCTGATTGGGAGGTTGTGAGGAGTATGGAACCAACTACTAATTGCTGTTCCCAGGTTCACCCTGACTCAGAGTGGCTGCACCTGTTAGGGTCCCAGCTATGGGCAAATAGTTAAACCTCCTAACTGAAGTCAAAACACTATGAAAGACTTTTTTTCTTTTTTTTTTTTTTTTAGAAATATATAAATAAAAATAGACTTTTATAGAAAAAGATACATTTTTGAAAGAAAAATATTACCAACAATACTTTTCTGAAGGAAAAAATTATTACCATAACACTTTTTTAAAGAAAAAGAAATTATTACTAGCAATACATTTTTGAATACAAAACTAGAAGACATCTTTGTTAGCAGAAAATGTGAGGTCAGGAAGGCATGGTCTTGCTCTCTTGGAGTTTAGCATCAGCAATGCTGATGGCAGGCAGAAAAGGTTCTCTATTGTGATTAAATGAAAACAGCTTTGTTTTGTGAAGGCATTAAAATTTGCAAGCTATTCTTTGCCCCAGCTAACCACTGATTGGAAGTGTTTTTCAAGAGCATTTGTTAGTTTTACTTTGTCATATCTGTCAGACTTTCTAGTAAGACAGGAGTAAATAGTTGTCATTTGCATAGATACCCAGTTGCAAACTGAGGAAGGTTATCGAAGAGCAGAAACAATGTAGATCTGAAAATAGACACATGGG
Organism: Ascarosepion bandense; assembly: GCA_037127315.1. Taxonomy (NCBI): domain Eukaryota; kingdom Metazoa; phylum Mollusca; class Cephalopoda; order Sepiida; family Sepiidae; genus Ascarosepion; species Ascarosepion bandense. The sequence goes on from JBBBDQ010001417.1 coordinate 1,413,155, forward strand.
GGATCCCTGTATTAATATGAAATTAACTAGAAGCGTGTCCATTCAACACAACCTTCATTACATGATATGTTAGGAATGATTGTATTAGGCCAAATATTCATCCAGCAACATCATAGCCCTTGAGCTTGTGGGGAAGACCAGGATGCCAAGCCTTGTTGAACACCTTTGAGATATCTAGGGTCACAGTCCAAGGTTCACTATTCTTATCTAAAGTTTGATGGACAAATTCAGTGGTGGTTGTTGATACAACTGTAGACCTGGAGAAACCATATTGTTTATCTGAAAAGAGGCAGTATGAAGTAAAATGCTTTACCAATTCAGTATTGATTGGAGCCTCTAATATTTTACCAAAAATAGGTAAGAGGCTAATAAGGCAATCATTCAAGAGGTCATATAGTTATCCAGAGTTCTTAAAGATAGGAACTACAGGGAAGCACTTCTAAAACGTTGGAAAGCAAGAAGTAGTGAGACATTTCTTCTAAAGTTTGGAGAGAACAGGCAAGTTCAGGAATGCATTTATTTAGTACAATTGCAGGGATACTGTTAAATCTGCAAGCCTTGTGAGTATCAAGTTTAGACATAACAGTAACCATGGACAGAATTAAATGCTTATCAATCAGTAGGCATTCTGTTCTAGGGGAAAATAAAGCAGAAGTATTCCAGATGGGCGTGGAGTTAAGAAAGTTTCAAAGTAAAGTACTTTATTTTATCTGCAGAAGACACTTCATATTGATTGAAGAAAGAAGAAACTAAGGATTTGCTTGTGTTCAACACACTTTTGCAGAGCCACCAGCAGTTTTTAGAGCCAATTTATAGTGTTTCATTCTATCATCAAATAGTGATGTGCCCTCTTTGAGGACACCCTCATATTCATTATGAGCAGTGACATATTTTACAATCAGACCAGTCACTCTGCTATAGCCATATATAATTCCTCTGGGCTACAGCAGCTGAACATGCAAGAGAGACCTTCATGACCTCACATGATTTGCTGACATGAAGTGGGGCAACTATATTACAATTTTTTTTCCTCCTTGCCCATTAATAAATCTATCATTTGTCCATGCATTTCATTTGGTATTTCTGTGCAGGCATGAAAGATTCAATACTTGTTTTTACCCAGGGAAATAACTCGATTGCGCATTTTTCAACAGGATGATTAAACATATCAATCCTAAGGGTATCACTGTAATGAGTCCTAATCAGTCGAGTGATGTAAGATGTTCTGTTAATAGGGTAGTTCTTGCCTAATGGGAGAGTAAAAAGAGATATTTATAGATGCTATCACAACCAAGAGGACAGTTGAAGAGCTTGACATGATTCTAGGGAGGTAATGAAGTTATCTACAGGGGCCCGACAATATTTTTCAGACACTTTGAAAAAAGTACTTCAAGGTGGTTACTAGTACCAAAAACTTTTGAGATTGTAAGTACGTAGTTGAGGAGTGAAAATCCACTACTAGTGTAATCATTTTTTTTAGTTTGGCTTTGATAATTTTAGTTTTTAGTGATTTTTGCGAAAACTTGCGCGATACTATTTTTCGGACATGACAAAAAAATCGTATTTTATTAAGAGCTAAGTTCATGCATATGTTGCTGTATGCAAATTTTCTGCTTGTACACTTAGCTGTCATCATTAGAATCAATTATCTGTTCTATTTTACTGGCAAAACAATTAAGTTTAATGAGGTAAAATGCATTCAAAAGAAGTCGTTTGTTTGGGACGGAAAAGATCAATTGGCAAGAGGACTGAAAGGAGAATGAAGAGGACTGTGACACGGCTTTTGACATCTGGAGAAAAAGTTACAGCAAGAAAAGTGAAGGAGAAATATGAATTGGATGTAAATGTCCAAACAGTACAAAGAATGCTGCATAGGATTGGTTTGAAGTATGCAAAGGCTAAGAAAAAAATTACACTAACAAAGAAACACAAAGGAGCAAGACTGGAGTGTGCTAAAAAGTGGTTAACAGAGCATGTTGACTTTAAGAAGGTTATATTTACTGATGAGAAGCGTTTCAAGTTTGATGGGCCCAATGGATGGTGTACTTGGTCGAGAAGGGGTGAGCCTGCTGTACTGAACAAACAGATGGGAGGAGGAGGAGTTATGGTTTGGGGTATGATCTTTGCTAATGGAAATATGTGGTTGGAGTGGCTGAAAGGATGACAGAACAGCAAAAGCTACAAACAGTTGCTGGACGAGAAAGCCCTACCAAGGATAAGAAGAGATAGGGAATGATTTCATTCTACAGCAAGACAATTGCAGCAGCCATGTGTCAAAACTCATGAAAGAATGGATGGCTAAAGTGAATATGACTACTTTGGAATGGCCTGCAAAAAGCCCAGATCTAAATTTAGAGAATGTTTGGGAAATGCTTGCACAACTTGTCTATAATGGACCTGAAATAACGAAAGCGGCTCAACTATGGGAACGGATACTAGATGCCAAAAAACAACTAATAGAAACACGTAGAGATGTTATTGTGCATATGTTTGATCATTATGGAGAGAAATTGATAAAAGTTCTTGAGAAGAAAGGTGATATTACAGACTATTAACAGTTTTTCAATGATGTCCGAAAAATAATGTCACGTGTGTTTTGTAAAAAATGATGAAAAATAAATATTATTCCTTACCTAATCGATTTTCTTCCATTTTTATTACAGGTATTGTCTTTATATGTTTATGCTATTCTATTGAAGGTATTTCGCCACTCTATGGTACTCGGAAAGTTGAATACTAAAGTGTCCGGAAAATATTGTCGGGCCCCTGTAGTAAAGAAATATATATATTGTAATATTTTTTTGTTACAATGATTTATAAAAGCATTATATCACTACACAAAAATGTTCATGTCATAGAACAATACTGTTCTTCTTCAGGTGATAGTTTAAAATAAATTATGCAAATTATTTATTTAGAAAACGTAAAATGAATTCATAGTTATTTAGAAACTGAAAGAGTAGTAGTAGTAGTAGTAGTAGTGGTTAGGTAGAGAAAATGCTTGTGTGTCAATATTGTTCAACCAAAAATGAGAATTAGGTAACTATAGAATTGAAGATTTGTGTTGCAAAAGGAAGCAGAATTCCCTGGTGTCAAGGTATGTCACTTTTTAATTTTGTCTGGGTAAGATACATAGTGGGACTGTACATTATTTAAATGGGTAGATGAATTTTAACAGCAGGTTGGATTTTTTTTATTTTATTTTGTAGTACCTCATGAGTAAAGGGGCTGGAATGTTTAGGTTAGAATTTAATAATTATAATATATTAAGGTATATTGTAGTTAAGAAAACCAAATAGTCATTTATTTTAGTAAAATAATTCTTTATAAGTTATACTGGAGCATAAGTTATAAATGTCACATTGTATTTAATTAAATTTTAAAGAAAAATATTTTTCTGGGTGAGATACATAGTGGGACTATATATTATTTAAACGAGTATACAGTTTTTAACAACAGGTTGGATTTTAGGTTTGTTTGTTTTTGTTTTTTTTTAAATTAGATTTTGTACTACTTCATGAGTAAAAGGGCTTTAGGTTAGAATTAGAATTATAAATAATTATGTTATATTAAGGTATATTGTAGTTTAGAAAGCCAAATAAGTATTGTGTGGGTCATTTAATTTAATAAGCTCTACTTTGTATCGAGCACTCTTTATAAAAGTAAATACTTGAACAGTAGTTTTGAATTTACCTGTTCTTTCCCCCGTGTGTGTGTGTGTGTGTGTGTGTGAGAGAGAGAGAAAGAGAAGAACTTATTTTGACCCAAATTGGATTTTAGGACAGAATTAGCCCTACAGCCCAAATCAGGGTTAAAGTGAGGATTTGAAGTTCCATGGGGGTAAATTGAGGAATTGAATGTTATTTCTTCAAAATTATCATTGCTTTTTTAAGCTGGATATCCCTTTAATTTTGGGTCAGAGGCCCAAGTAGGTTTATGCATATATATGGCTGACTGGCCTCCTACTCATTTCTGAGCATGCCTGTCTGTTTGCTAATCCTTGATGCATGACTTAATTTAGAAAAAAAAAAAATTGTTTTTTGTTTATTTTTTTGTTTATTTTTTTTGTTTATTTTTTTTGTTTATTTTTTTTTTGTTTATTTTTTTTGTTTATTTTTTTTTGTTTATTTTTTTTTGTTTATTTTTTTTTGTTTATTTTTTTTTGTTTATTTTTTTTTGTTTATTTTTTTTTGTTTATTTTTTTTTGTTTATTTTTTTTTGTTTATTTTTTTTGTTTATTTTTTTTTGTTTATTTTTTTTTGTTTATTTTTTTTTTTGTTTCACGCATTTGCAAGAGACCTGAAATGGCAAGTAAAAATTGAAATTGGGGTTTAGAGTATGTGTTATCAATTCTACACTTTAAATCAGTCCAAGAAGATGGAATGACAGCAGTAAAATACAAATGAGAGTAGATCAATTAGTCTATCACCTAATAAAAGAAATGTTGGTGAAAAATTAATATCTATAGTATCCAAATATGCTAATGTCAAAGAACCCAAATTTAGTTCAAATGATCTAAACTCACACACGAGAAATTTAGGTAAAAGCTCAAGGGGCATAAAAATAGGTTGGGTTACTTCAGATTTCAATCCTATCCAGATTCTGAAAATTAATAAACTATTCTCTTGTGTTTTCTGTTGCTCTTCATGTATCTTCAGTTAATGAAGAAAGGCATAAAGTTATCTCCCCTTGAGTATATAATTTATTCAACATGGATTCTTACATCAAATATAAACAAATAGATCCCACTGGCAGGTAATGACAAAATTTATTTTTGTGATATTTGACTATACATTAAATAAAAACTATGGATACAATTCCATATGCATATCATTCACTTCAGTGGATGTGAATATTTTAAAAAGAAATTGTTTTTCTTTCATCATCAGAAAAATGTGAAAATATTAAGCTCATTTTTACACCTTAGCAAATATGCTTTTGATCTGAGAACATTTAGATTCATGATGTCAGAATTGCTCTATTTTCTTTGAAAATCTCTTACGAAGTGCCATTTGTTACCAATATGACTTGGTTGGCTGGTTCTTCCACCTTACCATCATCCATGCAGGCCTTCCACTGCAAAGGTTTTAGTGGAAAGTGGCATGAAATCTTTTAATAATTCCCATGAACATTGACTCACTCCTGAATAAATACTTTCAATCATGAATTTACAACACTTGATAAAAAAAACCTTTCTTTTATTTCTCTCCACCACTTCCCTGGTTTCATTCTTATTTCTTAATTTACTTTCAAGTTTTATTTTCAGTTTTGCTTGATGGTGGAACCATTTCCAGTACCATCAACTTTCACTGAACAATTTTATTCTAATATAATTAATTTCAACATATGGTAATAGTGAGGTTAATTCAGCATTTGTTGACTAAATAGTTAGCATTATCAATTAAAATTTATAACATTTCTTTTTTCATCATCAGAATCTGTGTTAGACATTTATAAACCTACCACTTATTAATGCATTGAATATGGCTGCCACATCTGACCTGGTGCTTCTGCTATGTATCTAGAGAATTTGGATAAAATCTAAAACATCTTTTTGTTGACCACAAGTTACTTTTATTGCTTTCTTCTTTGTGTTATGTCCCCTCAGGACATAGGTGATCATGGTTTTCCACAACCTGCTTTACTTTGTAGCTCTTAATAAACTTTGTCTTTGTTATCTCCTCTAAACCCTGTTCCATCATCTATTTACTTAAGTTCATTAAGTGCTGTGCATTGTTTTCCTCTGACCCTTTTCCCCTCTATCTGTCCTGTGAGTATCAAATTTTCTAAGCCTTCCTCCTTCATTATGTGCCCCAGAAACCTCTCTTCCTGATATTAAGTATTTCATTTCAATTCTCCAAATCTTTATCATGACTCGCATGTTCAGTTCACAGTATTCTCAGCATCCTTCAGTAGAACCACATTTCTGTTGCTTCAAGTCTCCTCTTCATCTTTGAGGAGATCATCCAGTACTTGCTGCCATACAGGGAGACAGATATCACATAAGTTTAGTACTCTTTTCCTTGTTTCTAGCAAAATAAATTTTATTTTTTAGTACACTGCTTAGAATTTGGAATGTTTCCTTGGATATCACCAATACACCTTTGGATCTGTTGGAATTTTCATCCTCTGTTAAAACATTTCCTAGATATTTAAATTTCTGTTTAATTTTGGTATTTGTAATTTGTACTTTGGGCCTATCCTTTTGTAAAAGTTCTTGTAGTTTCCTTTCTATGTCTGCTATCAGCACTGTCATTGACATCTTATGTTGTTAAAATTGTGGCCACCAATAACAAATTCTGGTAGGACTTCATCCTCTCAGAATTGCCTCACTGTATTAGTTAAATAAACCCAGTAAAATGACATATTCTTGTCTTAACACTTCTGTCAGTTTTTGTGTATCTGCTGAACTCATTTTCTATCTGTATGCAAGCTAAATGCTGCCTGTATAGGTTTTTGATTCTACGGTTATATGGTGTTGAATACACTGGTTCCTGTCCGATCACCAAAGTTAAGCAACATCGAGCCTGGTCAGTACTTTAAATGGGTGACCATTGGGAATAATACCATGTGCGGTAAACGTAAGGACCAAGAATGGTCCACTGGTCCTCAAGGTTTGGGAGTTGGGTGCAGGGCTAACAACCGTGCTTTTTTTTCTCTACATTAAACCTCCAGTCTTTATATCTAACAAACTAAAAGAAAAGGAAATTTAATTACTTGTATTTTTGCTTTTATCTTTTACAGTTGGACCTCCATACACCTTTCGTTTTAAGGTGAAATTTTTCTCCTCTGAACCAAACAATCTCCATGAAGAGATAACAAGGTAGGTTATAATTCTATTCAATTTCTGTTAATTTAAAATTTGTATGGTGATACTATAATATCTACACCCTGCCTATGTAAGGTATACGTCAAATTCCAAAAAATTGACATTAAAGCTGAAGATTGATGAAGCTCAATATAGCATGTCTCTTTCTATCCCACTCACCTTTTCTTTCATTTGCTTTTTTCATTTTCCTCTAGCTTTCTTACTTACTCTCTAATTTTCTTCTCTTTTGTCTCTATCCTATCATTTTCCTTCCTCACTATTCTTTTCATCTTTTTCTGGCTTTCTTACTTACCCTCTAATTTTCCTTTCTTTTGTCTCCATCACTTCCTTTTTTCCTACTATTTTCACTTTTCTCTTTCTTTTTTATCTCCTTTGCTCATTCTTTCCACTTCCCTCATTCCTTCTTGTTTTTCCCTATTTTATTGTCATGTGTAAATAGTTGATAACGACAAAAGCAGATGCTGAAAACTTCTCAACCTGATCCACTTCCCAAAACCTGACCAAATGAATGAACATCTGAATTTTTTAGGATAAGAATTTTCAGCAGCCACTTACCTGTATATACTGTGAATGTTTGACACTATTTACGGATCATATGAATATTACAAATCCAAGTGCTGATCCATATATAATATCAGTTTTTACAGGTATTATACTTATATCTTGATAATACTGATGTACTTAATATAAGGAAGAGCATCAATTTCTTAATATTTCTTGGATAAACAGCATTAACATCCTCCTTTTGAAATTTGCACTGTGTATTCATTTTGTTCTCTTCTGTAATTAATACTTGTCATCTTTTTGTTCTATTCTTGGCCTACACATGTCAGGAAAGAAAACCCTTTCTACTGAAAGTATTCATCTAATTTATTTCTTGACTCTGTTGTTAATTTAGCCTTCTTTACCATTTGTAGAATTTATTGAACAAATCCTTATACGATACCTTTGCAGACATACTAAGATATATATGTATACATTCAAACGTTCATGACAGACTCCAAAAGATTCTGGGTTTTCAAGTCATTTCAATTCTCTACACCCATTTATTCTTATGATCAAATTCCTCCTATCTATCATAACCTGGCTTTCTATTGGTTCATTGAGACAAATACTTTGAAATTCTGCTCCCTTAAATTGTTTGGATATGGTAACAGTCGTTGGTTTTTAAGTTTCTATATATGGTTTCTAACAGAAAAAGTATTTCACTGCCTGAGGAGGTGCGAGTAAGCAAGCACCAAAACATAACAGCTATTATGCTGCAGTAAATTGTTTTTATTATAAACTTAAAAAAATATTTTTATTTTATTTTATTTATTTATTTTTTTTTTTAATCATATCACCCCGAACAAGGCGGTAATGCCACTGATGTGCAGGGGGCTATGTAAGAGTGAAAAGATTGGAAAAGAGAAAGCCGGAAACCGCATCCTGAACAGGGAACAAGGGATGAGCCTCTTCACCTGTTCAATAGTCGTGGGTGGACTGTGAACTGGGTGATAGTTTAGTCTATCTATTCCAATTGAAAAAAAAAATGATTGGAAAAGAGAAAACCGGAAACCATATCCTAAATAGGGAACAAGGGATGTTCCTCTTCACCTGTTCAATAGATGTGGGCGGAGTGTGAACTGGGCGATAGTTTAGTCTATCGACTCCAATTGACATATTACTATGTATAATGCTCTACAAAGCATTGAGCACTCTTAATAAAGTAAATCAATACAAACAGTGAACTGCTAACCCATTAGTGTGTACTATTAAGAAATGTATAATATATATATATATATATATATATATATAGTTATTATTACTATAATAATAGCATACTGCAATTCCATGATTAACTCTGCTATTATTATAACAATAATAATAACTATATATCTATTAATGCATTAATACTCTATATCTGTACTGAGCTTTTTACAAAAAGTAAATATTAAACTGTGGAATATATATCCATTAGTTTAAACAACTTACATAAATCCTTTTGACTTACCTCCAACTACTGGCAGTCAGAAGATATCAATGCTTATTACTACTTTAAAAAATCTTACCTGACCTAAGCCTCCTTTGTTTTGTACCTGACAAGCCTCTGAGTCACTTGTGGCCATGTGGGTTGACAATAGTTGACAAGTGGAATTAATGCATTGTGACAAGACCTAATTTCTGTTCCATCTGTTTTAAAAGAATCACATCACTTGCATATCTATTGTCACTGCATCTGAACCTACCTTTTATATTTACTTAGTTGCATACTTTTGTATTTAGCAAAGTAAATAGCTTTAAGATAAACATTTCAAAACTAAAAATTTTGCTTACAGCAGATTGTTAATTCAATAAGTGGCATTTAATCGTAATTCTTTTTTTTATTGATGAATTTAATTCTGTTTAATTTCTATTATAAAATAATTTTATCCTCTTAATGGCTTTTGGAATTAGAAGTTCACTTAAATTTTTTATACGGTAAATAAAATGAACCTGGTTTAATTCAGTACCAGGTGCTACTAAAGCATTGAGGCAATTTGGTTACAAAAAAATTAACCAATGACTTAAAGGTTGAACTTGATTTTTATCTGCTTTTGTCTTTTATCAGATCAAAAGATATTTTTGTATTACATATTGAACTATTGCTACAGTTCATTATTTAATTCAATGCTCATTGGCTTCCTCCTGATGCACGGGTTGCCGGAGTAGCCTGTTGGCTTCTCCTCGATGCACGGGTTGCCGGAGTAGCCTGTTGGCTTCTCCTCGATGCACGGGTTGCCGGAGTAGCCTGTTGGCTTCTCCTCGATGCACGGGTTGCCGGAGTAGCCTGTTGGCTTCTCCTCGATGCACGGGTTTATTTTATTCATTGCTTTGAAGCAAAATGTTTTGACAAGTATAAAAGTTTTCATTACTTTATAAAATACCAAGCTTCGCCATCTTGTTGTATATTTTTTTTTTCTGATCTTTCTCAAATGGACATTAGCTAACGCTCTTACGCTTTGTGTTCACGTTTTGGCTGAACAATATTCTTTCTCCTGTCAACCAAACCATTTGAATCAATGAAGCTATCTCATACCTACAAATTTATCAGTGCAGAAAGACATTTCTAATCTTTTTTTGTCTATCTGATTCTTACTTAAGAACTAGATTATATTCTTATAATAATAGTATGAGGGAATAAAAATACATTTTAGAAGACAGTACTACTACTACATTTTTTTTCTCTGTATTGATTTTAAAATGGCCTTTCAGTTTCAGTCACTGTCTCATTCCTGTAACAGAGCTCCCTTGTGCCTTTCTATAAATACTTTCCTGGTAATTCTTCTGATGAACTTTCCTCTATAGCAACTAGATATTACATATATAAGCATAGAACTAGATTAGCAACTAGGCCTCATTATTTTAGAGTTGAAATGGTTAGATGTAAACATACATTCTATGCTAATAATTTCTTCTATTGCACTTCTCACTTGTAGAACTCTATATCGACTTCTTGCTTCCTTAGTAAGTTCTCATTTTACAGTTGAAATGGTTATTAGCATAAAACCATAAGTTCTATGCTAACAGTTTCTTCTATCACACTTCTCACTTGTGGAACTCTCTTCTGGTTTTTTGCTTCCTTGGCAAAGTCTCATCATTTTCCAATTAAAATGGCTAGATGTAACCATAAGTTCTATGCTAACTGTTTCTTTTATCACACTTCTCACTTGTGGAACTCTCTTCTGGTTTTTTGCTTCCTTGGCAAAGTCTCATCATATTGCAATTAAAATTGCTAGATGTAACCATAAGTTCTATGCTAACAGTTTCTTTTATCACACTTCTCACTTGTGGAACTCTCTTCTGGTTTTTTGCTTCCTTGGCAAAGTCTCCTCATTTTCCAATTAAAATGGCTAGATGTAACCATAAGTTCTATGCTAACTGTTTCTTTTATCACACTTCTCACTTGTGGAACTCTCTTCTGGTTTTTTGCTTCCTTGGCAAAGTCTCATCATTTTACAATTAAAATGGCTAGATGTAACCATAAGTTCTATGCTAACTGTTTCTTTTATCACACTTCTCACTTGTGGAACTCTCTTCTGGTTTCTTGCTTCCTTGGCAAGGTCTCATCATTTTACAATTAAAATGGCTAGATGTAACCATAAGTTCTATGCTAACAGTTTCTTCTATCACACTTCTCGCTTGTGGAACTCTCTTCTGGTTTCTTGCTTCTTGCTTCCTTGGCAAGGTCTCATCATTTTACAATTGAAATGGCTAGATGTAACCATAAGTTCTATGCTAACAGTTTCTTCTATTACACTTCTCACTTGTGGAACTCTCTTCTGGTTTCTTGCTTCCTTGGCAAGGTCTCATCATTTTACAATTAAAATGGCTAGATGTAACCATAAGTTCTATGCTAACAGTTTCTTCTATCACACTTCTTGCTTGTGGAACCCTCTTCTGGTTTCTTGCTTCCTTGGCAAGGTCTCATCATTTTACAATTAAAATGGCTAGATGTAACCATAAGTTCTATGCTAACAGTTTCTTCTATCACACTTCTCACCTGTGGAACTCTCTTCCAGTTTCTTGCTTCCTTAGCAAGGTTTCATCATTTTACAATTAAAATGACTAGATGTAATCATAAGTTCTATTCTGAAAGTTTCTTCTCTCACATTTCTCACTTGTAGAACTCTCTTCCAGTTTCTTGCATTTCAGTGAAGTTTTATTTTAAAAAATTTAAATGCAATGTCATTTATCTTGTCATAATTCCTGTTCTTTTATTTTTCTTTCTTTTAATAATTTTTTTTTTTCACATATGTTCTCAAACTCAGTAACTCCTTGTATCTTAGTGGCTTTATCACCTTCTTTTGGGGAAATAAGTACCCAGGAATAAAAAAATTCTTTAGTTACCAAAATAACAATTTAATCATGAAGCATGTAGATATTCATTGACTAAGTGTAGATGTATGAAGGTACCCTGTGAACACAGTAAAGCAGTCTTGTCGTAGATAAATGTAAAGAAATCTGACATTTCATTACTCTGATGTTAGAATTGGGAATCTTATCACTCATTTAGAAAATGGTCTCCAACTTTAGACTTGTAATTGGCTTCTTAAAGATGGAAAAGGTGACTGAAATTCAAAGGCATATTGGAATAGTGAAATATGCCTTCCAAAAGTTAAGACAAATATTAACAGAAAAATTTAATTAGAAACAAAAAAAAGTACTGAACTGTTATGTAATATTGGTCTTCCTACATGGTAGTGAATGCTGGACAATCTCTTCACAGATAAAGACTTGAAGCAACAAAGAAAAGAGTACTTGACTATGATGTCATATTGGTCTTCTAATATGACAATGAATCATAAAGAAGAAATTTCAGATAAAGGAAAGGTAGTTCAACAGAAGGATACTGAAAGTACCATGGAGAAAAAAAGGACACTTATACTTAACATCAGAAAGAGTAAGTTGAAATTTCTAGGGCACATAATGAGGAAAGAGGGCTTAGAAAATCTGACACTCACAACATATATTGAAGAACAGAAAAGCTACTTAAGGTTGTGAAAATGTTTGGCAGAAAAGGAATTAGGAGAGATAGCAAAAAGATAAATATTGCTAAGAGTAACAAAGAATAGAAAGTTGTGGAGAACCATGATTGCTCACACCCTGATGGGACAAGGCATGCAAGAATTCACTGTCTTAATGAACTTTTGATGTTTGCTTAATTTACAACCCATAAATATGATTATTGATATGTCTGAGGGAACCATAAACTCACCAACCCTAGCCATTGGCTTTGGTTTAGAAAAACTCCATCTAAAGATGGTGTCATCACTACACTTGCTGCATACCTAGCTATGGAGCCCAGTATACCCCATTGTGATAGAATACTGTTGACCCATGAATCACTTTTGAAGATTCATTTGCCTTTAATACTTCTCAGTATCTAGCTACCCTCCCCACCAGAAAACCTTTGTGGGGTGGGGAACTTAATCTCTGAAGATCCAAACATGTGGCAGGTAGTATTTGGTTATGTGGTAACAGTGGCACTTGTTTAGTAACCTAACATAAATCATTAGTCTACAGACCTATTTATATACTTACATATGCTTTGGAAGAACTTTGATATTTTTTAAATTCTAGATTTTCTTAGATTTATATTTTAAAAAAGTGTTTGAGGTAATAAAAAAATTCTTCAACCTTCCTGTATTGTCTTCAGTTTTGTTGTACAGAGACGAGATTTCAGGTTCACTTATCACATCCCACTGACTTTATCCTTACTCTACCAATTCCAAACATAACTCAAATCATTTCTACACTGATGAAATAAAAAAAATATATGGACATAGGGAAGAAAATAATACTCATTAATATGTTGGCTCCCAAGACATTTTTCTTGTCTGAAAACTATATTTTAGTTAATTTTGATACATCAACTTTGTTTTAACTTTGTTTCGTATATAAGGCAAGGATATCATTGGTAATATTTATTACCCACAATCCACCAGTGTGTCGTTTGGTACCAGAGTCCCACATGACCTACACAAACGCATGGTACATTTGCGGATATTTTCCAGAAACCTCCCCAGTGAGGCTGAATTCAGCATAAGGCAGATTATTTAATGTAGGAATTCTGAACCCTTAAGCTCAGATAAAAATTTCCTGTATACCTGGCAGAAGGCAGGGCCAGGTTCTGTGTGCACTTTGGCACAGCCTCGTCTGAATTCCTCTTCACCTGAAGGCAAATAATTCGACAAAGACTTCGACATGGTACAGCTCTATGTATGTAAAAATAAACAAATGACCCAAAAAACAAAAATAGAAATTTCAAAAGAAAAATGATAAGCAATCAATCATAGCATCCCACTCCCAATTATCCTCATAGAAAAGAAATTAGAAAATGACCCAATTCTGGAGGGTCGTGTGGGCCTTGCAGACATACCTACATGACCCTCCAGTGGGTAGTGACAAATCAAATGTGTTAAGCAACAAAATTTACTGTTTTTGACCTGAAATTCATTTTATGAATTTCTTTATGCTGTGTGTGTGTGTGTGTGTATGTATATATATATATATATATATATATATATATATATATATTGTGGGTTAAAAATGAAGAAGGTGGAAATAGCCAGGAATTAATAGAAACATTACTAATAGTATGAAAATGTTTTATGTATAATGTAAATACATTACTAATGATTTTCTTATGGAAATGTATTATAAATAAGGAGAAAAGGATTGTGAATGCAATGAATGCAAGCCTCACTGACAAAAAAAGCTATTGTATATGTAATATCAATACATTTTTAAGGGTTTTTATATATAGATTAGCAATAAAGAAGAAAAAATGAATTGTTAGGAATCAGTTCAAGCATTGTTGAGAGGATAGTTATGTATATATTCAAACAAATCTTGTTAAATTCAACCAACATGTACTTTATTATATATTTCCAATTTCCAAATTATATTCTGTATATTGCTATTGAAATGATAGATTCTCCAAAGTAGTTTGTTTGCCTTTTTCTTTCTTTCTTTCTTTTTTTTTTTTTTTTTTTTTTTTTAATCAGTATCAATCCCTGTAAGGCAGTGAAGCTACAGACATAAAGGGGTTACAGGGTGTGGAAGAATTAGGCACAGAAGCATTAATAAAGAACAGAAAGAGAAAAGAGTAATCAGGAAGACAGTCAATTGCAATTGGCATTGCATTTAAATTTTTGAAAATTAAAGTATAGTCAGAAGGGAGTTCCACAAGTGAGAAAGGCAAGAAAACAGAGCCTACAGCTACATTTAACCAGCTCAACTGTAAATTGATAAGAACTCAATGCCAGTCTAAGGCTGTGCTAAAATTAAAAAGTCTAGGTATCATAGTAAAGAATTTATCCAAACAATTAATATATAACTATATATAAAAAAAGACAGAGGCAACCTTATACTGGAGAGAAAATGATTGAAGCTGAGCTACTAGATCAGAACCAATAATATTGCTGATTCTTTTTTCAATTTTATTAAGGAGCTCAAGATAAATAGCAGGGGTACCAGATCATATGTAGCAGCAATATTCCAAGTATGGATGAATGGTATCCTTAGATATGTCGGATAGATTCAGGATAGAAAAAATATCTAACATGACACGGTGAACCAATTTTCTTAGCAGCTGGTTCACTGTATCATGTGAGAAAGTGTTTTTTTTTTTTGTTTGTTTGTTTGTTTTTTTTTGGGGGGGGGAGTTTCAAGTTTTGTTCATGTATGTTCAGCCTTTTCTTTTTTTCTAAGAGAATGTTAGAATTTTTTAGTGTAAGTATCCTTGTTTGTTGTAAGATCATATTATTTAAATGTATTTTTTTTTAATAGACAGTAAAAAGTAATTCAAACAAGTTTTGTTAAATTCAAGTGATAAGGTCTGTTTGAACAAAAAAGAAAAAAAAAACTGAATAATTGACTGTTTTTTCATAATTTCGAACCCAATATACATCTCATTTGAAAATTTTAAAAATTATCATAAAAAAAAATAATTAAATAGACAGACCTGGTTGCTTTAATTTAACAAAACTTGTTTGCCTTAATTCTTGTTGCCTAAATACAATATATATATATATATATATATATATATATATACACTAGCAGTATAGCCCGGCGTTGCTCAGGTGAAATGAAAGCTTTAAAACTAATGCATGGTCCTGGATGTTAGCACGAAAGACTAAAAAGCAATAATAGTTTCCAGTTAAAGTGAAACCGTAGACTGAAAGAAAAATGAATAGATGTAAGTCAAATTTTGATTTCCTGGTATCGATATCAAATAAGTTTTTTTCATCATAAACTGAATTTTGAAGTCTAAATAAGTCCTCTGAGTAAATAGTATCATGGCTGAGACTAAGAACTACAATTATACCGACTTAGAGCCAAACCTGAAGCAGAAACTAAAATAAAAGGGCTGAAAAAATAGACATACAGGAGATAAACACACAAACATCTTGCCTTTTAGAGATATATATATATATATATATATATATATTATCGATTTTCTGCACTATTGTAAGAACTGCAACCTTGAAACTTCTGAATATCGTTTCTTATATCTTTGTCTCTGAGTGTATAAAATTTGATTAAAATCGGACCACTCTTTCTATAACTCGATTTTTTTTTTTTTTTTTCAATTATCGATTTTCAATATTTATCGGGGGTACCTTGACACAAAACCTATCTAAGAACACTCACAGATACTTATAGTACAACTGTAAATTTTCAAGAAAATCGGTTCAGCCATTTCAGAGTCTATAGGTAATGGACATACACACAAAGTTCCATTTATAAACAAGTTTAGATTATCTTAATCTAATCTCCAATCAGTGATTAACTAGGACAAGAAATGTAAATTGTAATGCCTCAAAACAAAACTGCTATCATTTTATTGCCATAAAGAAACTTTTCTGCCTCCCATCAGCATGGTTGATCCTAATCCCCATGAGATCAACTCTTTGCAGTTTTTTGGTCTCATGTTTTCCACTGACATGAAGTAGAATGATTATACTGGATTAATTGCTAAGTAGGATGCTAGTACGAAGTTTGAAGTAAACTGCATCTGGTAGCAAGGGATTGGGAGGTTGTCTGGGTCCCAGCTATGGGCAAATATTTAACCCCTAAACTGGGGTTAAAACACTATGAAAGTATAAAAATACACTTTTATAGAAATATATACATAATAATAGACTTTTATAAAAAAAATATACATTTTTGAATAAAAATTTTTTACCATAACACATTTTTGAAGGAAAAAAAATTCTCTGCAAAACATTTTTGAATACAAAACTAGAAAACATTTTCAGTTTTCTAAAATAAAAAGAATAAAAACAATTTTCATTAAAATCTAAATCAACTTTCTTACTAAAATCAAACATTAAAAAAATACCTTCAAACCCCCACCTTTTTGGCATTAAATAACCCACGGAGGTTGATATACCTTTAAACAAAACTCAAACTAAATTTCATGCAAATCACTTTCCTACTGCAATGACTTGGTTTACATCTATCTTTTACACAAATAATTTCATGGCAATTGTTCTGATGAGCTTTCCTCCTTGATGCCTTGACCACATGAATTTAAGCATATTACGAGATTGGCAACTAGGTCTCATATTTTACTGTGGAAATAGCTAAATGTAACCATATGTTCTACTCAAATAGTTTCTTTTCTTGCACTTTCCTCCTGTGAACATTTTTCTATTTCTCATTTCAAAAATTTAAATGCAATGTCAATTGCAATCTTCTGTCTTCCGGAAACATGCTTTTTTATTGTCCTTTCTCCTCCCTATCTTTCATTCTCAGTAACTGCTTGCATCCTAATGGCATTATTGCCTTGATTGAGGTGAAGTTATTATATACATGCACAGAAAAGAGAAAATTAATTTTGCTTATAGTGAAAAATGACTTTTCTCTTAGAAATATTATAAAGAAATATACAATCCTAGTTGACCAAAACATGCAAATTATCTATTATAACGAATTTAAAATTGCTAACCTTATTGTCAACAACAACTCACTAGATCTAAATTACAATATTATGTATAAATTTTCATGTCCCTGAACTCCTGGTCAAACCAAATTCATGAATAATTACATTGGACATACCACGACATGCCTATCAAATTTTGTATAATAGCTACATGGTTAACCTTGAAAGTAAGATATTTAACACCGTTGAAAATCTTCCGTCTCCCTAAGATATGTACATGATATTCTCATCATAGTTAAAAGCATGCAAGAGATACATTAACTACAAGAAAACTTTTAAAAAAAAAACCCTCTGTTCTTAACTTCACATATGAACTTAACATTAATAATAAAATCCCTTTTCTTGATATACTGATAGACACTAATAATATATTTACTCTCGCCATATAAAAAAAATTTAGCATAATCACTTGCATTCTAAGTGAATGCCATGACTGTCATGAAAAAGTTATCATATAAAATCTAATACACTGTGCAAAAGAAAGTTAATTCCACCACAAAAAAAATTTTCTATGCTGAATTAAAAAAGACAAACTAATTAATCATGACCTTCCTAATTACATTGTTGATAAACAAATTAGAAAAGAATAACATAAATCGAAAAAGAACATAATACTTAAATAACCCTAAACATATCAAACTACTATACCATAATTAAATGCATTCTAATTATAAACAAGATTAAAAAGTCCTAAAAAAATCTCATAAGTACTAATATATTCCCCACTGACCCCAGTAGAAAAAATAAAATTATAGATGATAGTAAATTTAACACAGACAACTTAATCGCAACCAAAAACCAACATTGTATGTCAGTGTAAATGTCTTTCGGGTATTGTATTACTAACAAAATAAGTGTTTTTATATATATATATATATATACACACACACACACACACACACACACACACACAATCATATGCCTGCCTCGACGATAACCATTAAGATGATTATGCGTCAATTCAGGAATATTTACATTTCCACATCTATGGACAGATACGGGTTATTTCTCTTAGATCATGACAAATGGACAATGATAAACAAAAATAAGAAAATGAGATCACTGTTCAATTGATATAATTGAACTGTAATCTTCCCAGGCCTGCTTCAATATCAACACATGCACTGACCAACAATTCAAGGATGAATGACAAGGTGAAATGATTTAAGATTTTAATAAGTAACAAAGTATTAAGATAAAAAATATATATATCTGGGTATGAATAAGTGTCCAATGACCTGAACCTCAACTTATACCTAACTCAGTCAAAATAACAATTTATGATAAATATCAACAAATCTGAATGAATACAGGCAAATATGAATGCAAGAGATTAACACAAAATAAAATGGGGAGAACCATATAATTATGAGCACATGTGGTATGATGTTTGTGGCAACAATATTTGTGGAAGTGTATGCGTGTTCTAACATGGGCTTAAGAATCTAATAATTTATCTTTGTCAGTTCCTTCTCTCTTATTTTACTGTCTTTTCTTTTCTTCCTCTTTCTTTATATAACTTTGGACTCAAACACGGTCCACTTGGAATGTATGCATCTGTGACTCTTTATTTTCTTTCAGTTGGCTGTCATATTTTCAGCATACAAATATTCTGAAATATCCACACTCTTCTTTATTTTCTTTTTTTCAAACAAGTCGTATTTTCTGCACTCAAACAATTCTGCAGTTTCTTCTCTTCAATATCTCTTCATTCACACGTTATCTTCTCTGTGTCGCAATCTTTCTTTCTTTTCTTGATAAACGACTTGACTTCGCCTTCTTTCTCTTTTAACAAATAAGAATCAGCATACAAATAATATTACAGTTTCTTCTATTATCTTCTCTTCGTCGCTATCTTTCTTTCTTCCTTGAAAAATGATTCGGCCTCTTCTTTTTAATAAATAAGAATCAGCATACAAATAACATTACAATTTCTTCTCTTATCTTCTCTTGGCATGAATTCTAGCTCCTGCTGCTTCATGACCTCATGTCTAGCCTCTGTCTATTTCCTATCTAGACATTTGTTACTAAGGGTGTCTGGGTCAATCAACCTTGACTTGCTATCCCAAAACTGACTTTAGGTTCCCATGTGACCATCTGCTTGTTAACATGTGGAGACCAATCTCAATATATGTGCATGTGGGTGTGTGACTATCTATATCCGTTACACACATATATATATATATATATATATATATAGACCGACTGATTCTATTCTAAGACCTTTCCTTAACTGAATCACTATGGAAAAAAGCAAACATAATCGCAAAACTAAACCAGCTCATTTGAAAACGCCCAAACCTATCTGCATCTCTTTCACTAACATACGCAGCATCCGCACCAACTTCCCCAGCGTAGATTCTTTCCTCCATAATAACTCACCTGATATATTAGCCCTATGTGAAACTAATCTTAACCCTTCTGTCCCCTCATCTGAGTTCTACGTTCCTGGCTACCTTCCCCTCTTCAGGAAGGACTCCAATGTTCATATGCATGGGCTTGGTGTCTGTCAGCGAACACCTTCCCTTAGCTAGGGTGTCATCTTTTGAATCCCCAGATCATTCTTTCATGTGCTCCCGCCTCTCACTTCTCAGCTCGATTAGCTATCTCTTCTTTCTCTACTGCTCTCCTTCCTCCCCTGACTGTTCGTTACTTGACATCATTTCTGACAATATTGACAAAGCCATTTCTTCCCATCCCTCTGCCCATGTATTCGTGTTTGGTGACTTTAACGCCCACCACACCAAGTGGCTGAAGAACGCTGTCACCGACCCTGCTGGTGTCCACACCATGAACTTTTCAATCACCCAATCCCTTACGCAAGTAGTGGACTTCCCCACGCATTTCTTCGTCAACCCTCACGGAAGGGACTCACTTCTAGACCTCTGCTTCACTTCCATCCCAGACTCTTGCACTACTAGACAACTCTGCCCACTCGGAAACTCTGACCACACTGTAGTGTCCGTCAATATTTCACTCCACTCCCGCCCGACCAATGAAACCCAGACAAGTAGAATATCCTACTGCTATCAAAGAGTAGACCGGGATTCATTCCGAGACTTCCTCTGTGACATCCCTTGGAACAACGTCTTTAGTCTTCCCATCGAAGAATGTGCATCCGAGGTCTCCTCCTGGGTTAAGGCTGGCATCGATGCCTTCATCCCTGCTAGGAAATTCCAGCTTAAATCTCATTCGTCTCCATGGTTCTCACCCACTTGCTCGGCTCCCATTGCCCACCGGAATCATTTCTTCCGACTCTATCGTAACTACGCGTCGGACCAAAACAGGCGCCTTTTCACTTTAGCTCGTAATAAGTGTAAAAGGATACTTAACGAAGCTAAGATGTTGTTTGCTGCCAGAATGAAACAACGCATAGCATGCTCTAAATTCGGCTCTAAAGACTACTGGCGACTCTGTAAAAGAGTACTTAACAAGAGCAAGTCCACAATACCCCCGCTAATCAACAAATTGGAGGTCCTCACCTCCCCAGCAGATAAGGCTGAATGCTTTGCCCGCAGATTCTCGAACAATTCGAGTCTGGACTCGTCTGGAGTTTTGACACCCGACTTCTCACCTAGAACTGAGGCACAACTGAATGATGTCCACATTACACCTTCGCTTGTCTCTAAGATAATCTTAAAACTTGACCCTCACAAAGCGAGCGGTGGTGACGGAATCCCAACCATAGTCTTAAAGAAATGTTCCCCTGAACTCTCCTCTGTCCTTTCTAAGCTCTACAACCTCTGCCTATCTGCTTCCTGCTTTCCTGCCTGTTGGAAATCTTCCTCTGTAGTTCCTATATTTAAAAACAATGGAGAACCCACGAACCCTGCAAATTACCGCCCTATCAGCCTTCTTCCGATCTTTGGCAAAGTGTTCGAAGCCATTATCAATGCCGAGGTGGTTCAGCATCTCACAGCACACAGGCTCCTCTCGGACAAGCAATATGGTTTCCGCTTCACCAGGTCTACTGCTGATATGCTAACAACCATCACCGAGTACATATACCAGGCACTCGACAGGAATGGCGAAGCCCGAACCGTTGCATTGGATATATCTAAGGTGTTCGACAGAGTTTGGCATGCTGGCCTTCTATGTAAACTGCGGAGCTATGGTATAACTGGGTTTGAACTAATCCAGTCATTCCTCTCTAACCGCACAATGAAGGTGGTATTAAACGGACATGCCTCTCAGAACTACCATACAAACGCAGGTGTCCCCCAAGGCTCCATCTTAGGTCCTACACTCTTCCTGATATACATTAATGATCTCCCTGATTCCATAAGAGGCCAAATAGGTTTGTACGCCGATGACACCACAGTTTATTCTCACCTCCTACAAAAATCTGGTGTTGGCGTCAAAGCTAACCTTGCAGCCGAGATTGAAAAAGACCTCCAATCCATATTGGACTGGGGTAAGAAATGGTTAGTAAATTTTAATGCTTCTAAAACGAAGCTACTCTCAATTAACCATCATCAACAATCTCACCTACCTCCCATTAGCATGGACCAGGCTTGCCTCCCAGAGAGTAAAACACTGCGCCTCCTTGGTCTCACACTTTCAGCGGACCTCAAATGGAATGACTATATTGAATCCATTGCTAAATCCGCTGCTATGAAAGTCGGTTCTCTGTGTAGGGCCCGGAAGTTTTTTCCGTCTGAATCTATCCTGCACATTTATAAATCTACCATCCGCCCGTGCATTGAATACTGCTGCCATATCTGGTCGGGTGCCCCTGCTGTTCTCCTCGGGCTTCTCGATAAGGTTCAGAGGAGGGTCTGTAATGTGATAGATACTGACTTGGCAGACCGCCTGCAGTCTCTCTCCCACCGGCGTGACATGGCTTCCCTGTGTCTCTTCTATAAATACTTTCACGGCTTCTGCTCCGATGAACTTAGATCACTAGTGCCCCCTAAATACATATTTGAACGAGATACTAGATTAGCAACTAGATCCCACCCTTTTACAGTGAAACCGATAAAATGCAGCCGTAACTTCTACTCCAACAGTTTCTTTCCTCGCACTTCCCGACTGTGGAATTCTCTTCCAAACGATTGCTTCCCCGACGGCTACAATCTCCAGGAGTTTAAATGTAAGTTCAATAGACACCACCTAACACACTAACCTGCTCCCATTCTATCAAACACTCTTCTATGTCTAACCACTCCTTCTCTTTACCTTCCCCTATGTAGCCCCATGCGCAATAGTGGCAGTGGAATGCCTTGCTTGGGGTGAGATGATTAAAAAAAAAAAATATATATATATATATATATGTTTGACAACTGCAACATTATCAAAACATCTTGCGAGTCATTCATAAAATACAAATTTTATTTAAAAACACATTCCTGTCTACCTTCACAATGAAGGAAAATACTAGTTAACACCAATATAATACATCATAAAAAATAATAAACAAAAACTTCAAAATCTTGAGGCATCTGTCAAAATCAACCAAACACTTGACAAAATTTATTACAAGTGTAGCAGCAATGTATTGAAGTGCATATAACATTTAATGCCATTTTACATTCTTACCAATTTCCTGCCAGTTCTGTTAAAGTGAAACACCGGTTTTGCAAAACATTCTATAGCTAGAACAAATAATTTTTTTAAAATTTTATGTAAAAATCACCAACAAAATGCAGATTTTTATCACAGTTACAATAACTTTGTCTTTGTAATTCACCCCCTGAAAATCAAAAGTACTCAAATTAACAAAAACTATGATGGCAACTTCCTTGATGAATTTTTTCTAACATCAAGAAACTGATTGAACAACTGGAAAAGGATCAGTATAAAAATAAACACAATATGTCTATACTATTTAATGAAACATGCTTGAATAAATATATGCTGCCGATGTGTGTATATATATATATATATATATATATATGGGCAGCAATCTTTCTTTTAAAGATTGCTAGTTGCGTGCATCATGTGATAGTTTTTAAAGAATATTTGTTTTTCAAAGCACAAAATAAATTGTTAGTTAAAACATGAGAATAAAATGGCATTGGAAACCTAGCATTCTTGAGAATGGCCAGTGAAGTGGCTGAAAGTGCTTGGAAAGTTAATTTTAGAACATTTTTTACATCTCTTATCTCCAGCAAAAAGGAAACGTAAAAATACAGGAAAAATTGAATCAAAATTTAATAAAATCTTCCTTATCAGTCATTTTTTAACAAAACTAATATATTTATTATGGACGGAAACTGTCTGTCAGTTGAAGAAAAAAAACGGCCTAGTATTCCTTATACTGCTTCAACAAGGTAATGCATCATCCATCACTCACAGGAGCATTTGATAAGGATGAGCTGAAAAGAAAATACTCTTTTATTTATATATATATATATATATATATATATATATATATATATATATGGAACTACAACAGTAATAAAAAAAAAGTAATGATACTACATCTGTTTTATACTTGTTGCCAGATTTGTACTCATTTCATATGTAAAATGTCACAATTATTGTTGAACAAAAATAACTTGAAATATTCTACAGAATATGGCAAATTTAATTAAAATATTTAGAATTATTCCAAGAAATATTTTATATAAAAACCACAAACATTTTAGATGTTTTTACAACTTAAACACAGTCAATTGCTATACGTGATGCATACTTGGATGAACATGTCTTAAGAAACATGACTGACTGGACAGATTTTCCTGCAGTAAGTTGCAATTACTTTTTGAGTTAACCTGTTTGCCAAACAATACTATAGAATCCAATCTATCCTGTTATTTAACCCATAGCTGGAGAGAGAAGTGATAGATTAATACCTTTCTCAAGAGTATTTGCACATAAGTGAATGCAGTGAATTAAACTTGAATTCGAACCCGGCTTTCAAATTTCTCTTATGCTGATATCCATTGCACCTCAACATATATCAATTTAGACACAGTTCACATAATTGTCAATAAAATCTTAAGATCATTATTGATTTAGAGAATTCAGACATTCAAAAAATGCCTGAATATATTTGATTCGTTTGTTTAATAACATATCAACTCCTTATGGGTCATTTAATGCCATAATTTAACTTCCTTAGAAGCTTTGAAGTATTAAAAATGTTATTCTACTTTCACAATTGAATACATGGTAGATAATACTCAGCTTTTGTGCATGTACATCTTTGTGTGGACATAATTACTAGAAGCAATGATACGTATATTTTTTGTTGTAGTTTTGTTAAAGTTGTATTTTTGGAATACAGTTTGATTTAAGAAATTGTCAGATATTTGGGTGAATGTCATGAAAGAGTTCATGTTGGTTTGATTAAATTTTATTGGCACATCAACCTCTATAGGTTATTTAATGCCAAATTGTAAATATTTTGAACATAAATGTATGTCTTCAACTGTAGATAAAATGTACTGTTGGTCATTTTGCTTTAAAATTGTATTGCTGGTCATTTATGTGTGTGTGTATATATATATATATATATATATACATACACACACACACACACACTAACATTTTTATAATAAAAATACCATATATATATATATATATATATATATATATATATATAAAAGGTATTTTTATTATAAAAATGTTACTTCACCCCTCCCTCGCTTCATAGTGTTTTGTTTGATGGTGGGGTTACTATTTGCCCATAGATAAGGGAATATCTTTGAAGAAACATGTACACACAGGGGATACTCCAAAATTGTATCCTATTTATTTCAGCATACACATTTTTTTTTAATAATGTTCACTTTGTACAAGGCCCAGGAACCACTGTAGCAATCCTTGCTACCTCACTATACACAAAATATTTCCATTCCGTAACCCCTCCATTGAGTGGCACTTAGGCCATATATTAGGTGAACAATAGTAAAAAAAAAATGACAACCTGAAATTCATATTTGTTTTTTGTTTCTTTTGTCCCCCCCCCTTAAGATATATTTTCTGAAAAACCATTTTGTTTCAACTTTAAAGCAAGTTCTCATTCTGTAAACCCACCATTGTTACCTATGTGAATTTTGTTTGACACTTAACACTTCTCATTGGTCCTGATTTTGTCAGCAATCATAAAGTCTCATTTTTTGTTTCTTCATTTGGGATTTTCTAATTTCCTTTTCAGCTTCTTCTAAATATTAAATTTTATCTGGGCTTTGCTTGTTGAATTATCTCAGAATTTCTTAAAACATTGGTAGCTCTGCTACGAAACAAATTGGTTCACTCTCTCATGCTAGACAATTTTTTTCTCTAGAATATATATATCTTGTATATCTATAAGTCTAATCCATGCTTTGAATATTGCTTCCATGTATGGTCTAGTGCTGCTGCTATATATTTAGAGGTTCTTGATAAAATCCAAAGAATCATCAATATTATTGGTCTTAACAGGGCATCTCAGCTTCAGCCATTTTCTCTTGAATGTGGTTCTCTATGTATTCTTGGGGAGATATATATATTAGCAGTATAGCCCGGCATGGATGTATATCAAATTTTGATTTCCTGGTATCGATATCAAATAAGTTTTTTTTGTCATATACGGGATTTTGAAGGCTAAATAAGTCCTCTGAGTAAATGGTATCATGGCTGTGAGTAAGAACTACAATTATACCTACTTAGAGATCAAACCCAAAGCAAAAACTAAAATAAAAGGGCTGAAAAAATATATACAGGCAGATAAACACACGCACAAACATCTTGCCTTTTATATATATATATATATATATATATAATCAATTCTCGGCATGATTGTAAAAACTGCAACCTTGAAACTTCTGAATATCGTTTCTTATGTCTTTGTCTAAAATCGGACTACTCTTTCTATAACCCGATTTTTTTTTTCGATATTTATTGGGAGTACCTCAACACAAAACCTAGCTAAAAACTCGCAGACGCTTATAGTACAACTGTGTAAATTTTCAAGAAAATCACTTCAGCCATTTCAGAATCTATAGGTAACAAACACACACAAAGTTCCATTTATAAATAAGTTTATATATATATATATATATATATATATGGTGCATTTGATAAATTGTCTAAATTACACAAAAATAAAAATAACAGCATCGCATAATCTTGAAATACTAAAAAATAAACTCAATAAAATCACCATTGGCTTCAACCACAGCCTCCAAGCAACATTGAAATATGCATTTTTTCTGGGTGGTTTCCTTGTTTAAGTTGGTGAATGCTGCAATAATTCTTGCCTTCAGCTTATATTTGGTATAAACATAGAATTTTGTTAGTTTCTTGCTCAATTATGACAACACATAATCATCCAGAAACCACTCTCTTGACCCAGAACAGTACTATCTTCTCAAGGCACTTGATGTAGGCCTCTGTGTTGAGTATGAAGCCCTGTGGGAAGATCAATGAGAGCATAATGTCACCATTGCAAGTAATCACTCTTAGCATCTTTGTCATCACCATTAGACTCTACTCTTTCCAAATCATCTGCAATGTCCTCAGATTGACACCCAAACACTCTGCAATGTTTATAAGAGCTTTTGACACAAATGCCATTTTCAAATTTCTGGTGGAGTGAATTGCATCATTTTCTCACAGATGGTGCTCAACTAATCCTATGGTACTGTGCAGTGAACAAATGCACTCATGTAAAATTAACATATAAAATAGCGAAAATTTACTCATCGCACCCTCTGTGTGTGTGTGTGTAATCTGACTTTTGTTTCCTCAAGCTTATTATGCTTATTAAAACAATTTCTTTGTTAATTTAGCACTTTTTGACCCATTGAATGATTTTCTGCCTCCACTCTTACTACCCCTCCATTTATTGCATGAGTAAAATCTAACTGCCCTCAATTATTAAGACACTCCTTTGTATTATGCACCTAATTTTACCATATATAGAAAAAATAATCTTTATAAATGTATGTACTAGCATAATACCCATCAAAAATGAAATTATGCTTGTATCAATACTTACAACTGGGACCAGTGTAGTGTCTGTACACTTTGTGTGTGTGTGTGTGTGTGTATATATATATATATATATATATATATATTTAGTATATCGAGGCAGCAAGTAATTTTCTAGACATATTCTATTAAATATAAGAGACAATGAATGTCTATTATGTTTAATCATGAACCGTTCTAAACGTCGTATTTTTGCTTTAATTTCAGTTGAAAATAAAGACAAAAATTCTCCAACATTTGGATAATTATTTATTGGTTTTCTTCTAAGCTTTCGGCTCACATGAGCCATCTTCAGAGAGGTAGCGGTGGGATCATTTAATGCTGCGGCATCATGTAACTTAAATTTAGTATATCGAGGCAGTAAGTAATTTTCTAGACATTCATTGTCTCTTATATTTAATAGAATATGTCTAGAAAATTACTTGCTGCCTCGATATACTAAATTTAAGTTACATGATGCCGCAGCATTAAATGATCCCACCCCGCTACCTCTGAAGATGGCTCATGTGAGCCAAAAGCTTAGAAGAAAACCAATAAATAATTATCCAAATGTTGGAGAATTTTTGTCTTTATTTTCAACTGAAATTAAAGCAAAAATACGACGTTTAGAACGGCTCATGATTAAACATAATAGACATTCATTGTCTCTTATATTTAATAGAATATGTCTAGAAAATATATATATATATATATATATATATATATATATATACACACACAGCACAGCTGCTGTTGGCCTAAAAGGAAGGTAGGAATGGTATGAATCCATTTCTTCTCCCTCTAGCTATAGGGTAAATAGCAGGTTAGTGCAGACAGGACTCTCTTGCCTTAATTGGCAACCATATAATGAAAATTCAGAATTCCAAAACTTAGTTGGGCTATTTGGAAACTTTGTGATATGCTTGCATCAATTTCCTTTTTATTACTTCTTCAAAAAAAAAAGTGCTCTGTGGTTCTACACAAGCCTCCGCTATTATAATAAAGTCATCTGTATCAAGTAATCTGGTGGTTCAGTTATTGAAAAAAAACAAAAAAAAAAAACTTCAGTTTCTCTGAGATATATATATATATATATATATATATATATATATATATATATCTCAGATTAAATAAATTGCAAACATTGTCTGCTTATTTTTAATAAAATCCGTTCATACGCATGCATATAATACGCAAAAGATTATCTGAGTATGAACATATTTTATTAAAAATAAGCAGTTACAATGTTTGCAATTTATTTAATCTGACATGTCTAAATGAAAATTTGCTGCCTACACACACACACATATATATATATATATATATATATATATATATATATATATATAGTGCTTTGGGTAAATCATTGCCTTTTTATATTTTTAATTTCAAGCATGTGTTTGCTTTTGATTTTTGTCAACTGCGCAATATATTAGGGTAAGTTGGGCCCAGTCTGTGAGAAAAAGAGCACCATGACACTTCACTCTGCATGACATTTGGAAATGACATGTTCTGCTGAGCATTCATGCCAGAAAGTCCAATATGAACATTTCAGTGTGTTCAGGTGTCAATCTGAGGACAGTGCAGAGGATTAGGATAGTTTAATATGTCTAATGGTGATTACGAAGGTATGGCAGCTCAAAAAACTCACCTATGATCATTATAAGAAATGAACTCCCAAATTTGTTGGTGAGATCGAGGTTATCATTGACAACAATCTCTCCAAGTCTGTCAGGTCAATAGCCAGAGACACAGGAGTGTCTGAGTTTCTCATCAGGATTTTCTCATACATGCAGGAATTCAGTAATTCTCAAACAGGATGAGAAAGGGCCAATTTTTATTTCAATCTTTGAAGGACAAGACGAAAGACTGTGGTACAAAGCTTTTGAACAATCTCTAGCACCATCTCCAACCAAAAACGTTTTGATTTTTCTCAAATGATAAAAATTTCTGCCAGGATAAGATGGTGAACACACAGAACTGTTGACTTGTTGTGTCCCCAAAGGTTTTACTGAGAATGATCAAAACCAAATATCCAATCAACATCATTGTGTTTGGAATGATCACAAGTATTGGCAATGTGATACCTCCATTTATCTTGTCACAGGGACTCACTCAACCCAGAGGCCTACATCAAATGTTTTGAGAAGGTAGCACTGCTCTGGGTTAAGAGCATAGCTTCTGGGAGATGCTATGTCTGGCAACAGAACTCTACATCATGCCACATAAGCAGAAGAATCCACTCATGGCTATCAGACAATTTCTGTGACCACCTCACCCCTTACATCTGTCCACCTAACTCTCCAGGCTGCAACCCTCTTGATTATTATGTGTGGGGTGCAGTTGTGCAAGAGACCAACAAAACTTGTTTTAACGCCAAAGATGAACTGAAGGCAAGGATTATGGCAGCATTTACCAACTTAAACAAGGAAACCACCTAGAAGAGTTGCAGGAGATTCTGAAGTTGTCTGGAGGCTGTGGTTGAAGCCAGTGGCAATTTTAATGGGTAAATTTACTCTGTAGTATTTCAAGATATTCTTATGTAATTTTGGTAAATATATGTCAAAATGAGAAGTCAAGTGTTATTTTTATTTTTTTGTAATTTAGACTCCAATTTACCTGTGTGTGTGTATAATTTTTGTGGTAAACAAGTAGAGCTCTGTAAAGGTTACAACTTGTAGTCCAAGGGATATTCGCTTGGAACAAGATATTGGAGAGCTTAGTTCAAACCCCAGTTGTATTTGCTATATTCATTTACATGTAAATACTCTTAGGAAAGGTATTAATCTCTCTTCTCTCCATCTATAGGTTAAATAAGACAGATTGGGTTCTATAGCCATGATTGGCAACCAGTTTACTGCAGAAAGTAATGGCAACCTACTGCAAGAAAATTTTTCTGCCCAGTCAGGTCTTTTTCAAAACATGATCGCCTGTATCGTGTATGGCAGTTAACTGACTGAAAGGTTTTACTATCTCAAATTTTTACTATCAAAATTTTGTGTATTTTCACCTGTGCTTATGATTGATGGTTGGGATTTTAAGGTCTGGTTTTTATGGAGAACAATCCTGTCTTCCTCACTTAAAACATTTGTCAATCACTATTTTCCTTCCTCTTGTAAAGTGAAGTTAAGGATTCTGATTTGAAACTTTTTAGGTGTATTTTAAAAGTTATGTTACCTTTTAGCCTGCTATCTTTTTACTAGGTCTACAAGTTGTCCCAAAGCATGTTTTACTGAATTTCAATACTTCAAAAATTCATCATGGGCTCTCTTCCTAAAAGATAATCCAAACATTTTCTTACTATGAAGAAAAAAAAACCTTCTGACTTAATCTTTGACACTTGGACATTTGTATTTGAGCATGAAATAAACATGTGATGTGTTCTTTTAAATATCATAGGTACTTATCATGCTATTAGTGGGGCTCATCTCTCAGATCAGTTTGCTAGTGTAGTGAATTTGATTCTCACTAGGTGCCTTATGAGTGACCTGGTGCCAGACAAAACTTTGTAAACAATTATCAGTTCTGTTATATTTTGATTATTTTAACCTTCCATACTTTGTGCATGAAGTTCATATTGCATCTCATCATGTTAATGATAAAGCTAATAATTGCTGTACATACCACAGAACTTTGAAACCATGAGGAAATGTAGTACCCTTAGGCCAGACATAAATATCACTTTCTGTGAGGGTGTTCCCTTGTCAGTAGGAGCATCATTATAGAAAATTAGTTTTTGATAGTCTATAAATGGGGGCACTCCCTTGCTACCAATAAGGGTGGCACATGAAATCCTCCCAATAGCTTCAAGGCTGCAATTTCCTACTCATTTACAGTAAGTTGATTCATAGCAGTCGACTTTAAATTGGATTCTCTATAAAAGTAATTATTTTGGAAAAGGGAGATAACTGGTTCTTGCATACTGTGTGGATAAATGGCGGATTTGGAGGTAGAAGTGCAAAAGTAAATAAATCTTGTCAGATTTTCATTTTTAAAATGACAGCCAGGTGTTAGAAAATTCAAAATAAAAATGTTAATCTTTTATTTCAGTAATGGAATTTTTACCGATACTTATAAGCTTTATAAATTGATTTTTATGCTATGTTTACCCAATCTAAATCTAAGACATATTTTTTATGAACTGTTTATTCTTTAAAGATCCATAACAATGTTTTTGACATTGTTCAGGTGTTTTGAGCATGGGAGACTGATTGACCTTTACTGGAAAATGAAGAAATACAGTCAAATAGATCACTTAATTTTTGATTCATTGTTTAGTAATGTTTGACCTTCCTGCTCACCAAAAAAAAATGGCCTGTCAAAAGGATGGTTTTTACCTTAATACTGCTATTTTAACTACTTTCACTTTTTGCCACGGCTTGTTTTAAAAAGCCATTAATAGAATGAATAATATTTGTTCACTAGTTTTATTTATTCAGTACAATAAGATATTCTCAAAGCCTAAATGAAATAACACTTGGTTGTATCTTATCTATATAAGTTTCGTTGTGCAAAGAATTTTTTAAACTATTCCCTTGCTATTTTCATCTCTGAATAAATGAGGTACTGCCAACATAAGAACCTTTATACAGTCAAACACATCCTACTAAATTGCCATAATCTCTGATGAATCCATAGCAAATACTACAAATTTGATAACCTAAAGGATCTATTTGAAAATACTAATACAAGTAACATCATAAATTTAAGAAATTGAGACCTACAGAAAAATCTAAAAAAAAAACAAAAGCAATGCATTTTTTTAAAATATTACTAGCAATACATAATTGAAAGAAAATTATTACCAGAAATAAAACTTTCAAAAAAAATATTTTTTCCAGAAATAGATTTATGAAAATATTACCAACAATAAAATTTTGTCAGCATTGAATGACCCATTGAAGCCGATATGCCATAATTCCAGAACAAACCAAACCTTGTTATTTTTTTCTCTTCTCATTGTTAATTGCTGAAACATTGAAATTCTTGGTGAAAAAAGTAAATTTTTTTAATTTAAAAATTTTCTTACCGAATGTGTTTATTTATGCACAATGTATTCCTCAGTTTTTGTTTTTTAAAAATGAAAACGCATAGCCATATTTTAGTTGTGTGTATAATATTTTATAAATTTGTTTAAAACCGAATTTTATCCCACTACCTAATTTATACAACTAGAACAAAGCAGCTTACATTGTTACCACATAATTAGTGTTTTCTTATATACAAGGTGGTCCAAAGGTTTGTGTATTGGTTGTATTTCCAACAAGATGAAGCTCCTCTACATTCTTGATATGTTGATATGCTGTTAAAAAAAACTCAAACTTTCTATATATTACTAAAATATGGTGTTTATATTAGCAGTAATATAAGTGCCTTTGAATTTCTCTCCTATGTTAATTTTAAATTAAAATTGTACAAATTGCTATATAAGAGTAATGTTTCAGTCGATAGTCTTTTTTTTTTTTCCTTGTTTATATAAAAAGGATTTATATCTGCCTTACCAAAATTTAGATGTTAAAAAACACTCCGCACTCATAATAAGCATTGTTGCTGTCTGATATTTTACAATACTACAAATTAGTTGAAGCAAAAACATTTTTATAGAATTATCTAAAGTCAAAATAATCTGTTATTGTTTTTTATGTGCTGTGTCCTTTCAGGATGTAGGTGATCATCAGCTTCCACTTACCTTTATCCCTTTTCACTCATAGCGCTTTTCTTCATTATCTCTCCCAAATCCTGCTTCGCTATCCACTTACTCAAGCATAACATCCCAACTTGGCAGATAGGAGACAGTCACTTTCTCACCAATGCAGTGTGTTTCCGTGTGTCTCTTCTACAAATACTTTCACGATTTCTGTTGTGATGAACTTAGCTCACTGGTACCCCCTATATATGAATTTCCTCGAGCCACAAGATTAGCAACTAGGTCCCATCCTTTTACTGTGAAACCAATAAACTGTAAATGCAAATTCTACTCCAGCAGCTTCTTTTCTTGCACTTCCTGCCTGTGGAATTCCCTTCCGCATACTTGCTTTCCCAACAGCTACAATCTTCAAGAATTCAAATGTTAAGTCAATCGTCACCTCCTGTCTCACTAACTTACATCCTCTCATGCTTTTTTCTCTGTCCACCCCACTCATCAGTATTCTCTTCCTTCTCATACTCTCTTCCTGACACCCTCTGTAACCTGTCACTCTTTCTAATAACATTCCTTCTATGTAACCCCTTGCACAACAGTGGCAGCAAAATGCCTTGCTTGGGGCCACATGATTATAAAAAAAAAAAAAAATCAAGTATGACTCATGTTGCTTTTCTCTGTCTTTCGTTCTCTCTATTTGTCCTGTGACTATTAGATTCTCCAAGCCCTCCTTCGTCATTGTGTCCCAGAAAACTCAGCTGTCTTTTTCTAATATTAAATGTTTTCTTTTTATTTACATCCTCTCAAAAACTTTATTGTTGCTCACATGTTAAGTCCATGGTATCTGCAGAATTCTTTTGTAGTACCACATTTCTGTTGCTTTGAGTTTCTCCTTCATCTTTGGAGAGGTTGTCCAGCATTCACTGCCATACAGGAGGACAGATATCACATAACAGTCCAGTACTCTTTTCTTTGTTTCCTATGAAATCTTCCTGTCTCAATACACTGCTTAGCTTTGGAAATGCATCTTCAGCCATGCCAATATACCTTTAGATCTCAGTGTTGTACTTTCTATCCTCTGTTAGGATATTTCTTAGGTATTTAAATTTCTGCACCTACTTGATTTTAGTATCCCTGACCTGTAGTTGGAATTTTAGGCTTTTCTTTTTGCTAATGACCATGCATTCAGTTTTCTTGGAGTTTATGTATAGTTCTTTCTTTCTTGCTTTTATTTGCTACTTTCTGTAGCAGGTCCTGCTGTTTACCTTTCCTGCTATCAGCATTGTCATTTGTGTATCTTATATTGTTGAGATGAATCCTGGCAGGACTTCTAGTTCTCTCAGAATTGTTTCATTGTACAGGTTGAATAGATCTGGTGAGAAGACACATCTTTGTTTCATACTCCTTTCTATTTTTTCATTTCTTGTCCATATGCAGGTGGTTTGCTGCCAGTATCAGTCAGTTAAATGCCATATATGCTACACACTTTGGGCAATCATGTCTCAAAAGAGACATGACTGACTGGGCAGAAGATTATCCCACAGTAGGTTGCCAGCCAAGGTTATAGAACCCAATCTGTCCTATTAACCCATGACTGAAGAGAAGATGGATTAATACCTTTTCCAAGAGTATTTGTGCATGTAAATGAATGCAAGGGATTCAACTGGAATTCAAACTCAGCTCCCCAATTTTTTATTCCGAGTTAATATCCACTACACCACAACACTGCCAGTATATGTTAGTGATAATCTGTTATATTTTCTTAAAACTGTACTGAATTATTTAAACAAGTGAAAGAATAGTAAGTTCGCTCAATTTATTATTACTTTTAATAATATAGAAATTAGAAAATTATTCAAATTTTTCTCTGTTCAGCTCTATGTAGCTATATCCAGAGTAGGACGTTTAAGTGAACTCAATAGATGTCTTGCTGAAAATGTTTTACAAAAATTCTAGAGATATGAGAACTTCTGACAACTTTTCTTTGTTATACGAGTATTCAGCATGTACAATCTAATACAATAATACAACCTACCAACTCAGTAGTGGCTAAAATTGAAAAGAATTTAAATTTAATATAATATTTGTTACTATTTCAAAAACAAAAGATTTAATCAATACAAAGTTAACTAAAAATTAAACCTGAACTTGGATGTGCATTGTGATGCAGTAGATATCAGCTCAGAATGAGAAATTGTACAGCTGAGTATGAATTCCAGTTGAATTTATTGCATTCACTTATGCGCAAATACCCTTAGGAAAGGTTTTAATCTATCTCTTCTCCCTCCAACTATGGGTTAAATTGGGTTTAGTTGAGTTGTTTAGTCTTGGTTGGCAACCAGTCTAACACAAATGTAATGACAACCTTACTGCAGGAAAATATCCTACCCAGTCATGATCGCTCAAGCGTGTCACTTAACTGACTGAAAACTGAAGCTGGAATTTACAAAAATGTCATAAAAATTATTTTTCTTCTATGTGCTCTGTCCCTTCAGGACGTAGGTGATCATGGTTCTCCATGTCTCCCTTTCCCTTGTGGCTCTTAGTATGTTTGCTCCTGTTGCTCCTGGCAACCCCCGTTCCGTCATCCACCTGATCAGACCCTGCAAATATGTTATCCGCTGCCTTCCTCTGTCTCTCCTTCCTTCTATCTGACCAGTCAGTATTAGGTTCTCCAGGCTCTCCTTCCTCATTGCATGTCCCAGGAACTTCAGTTGTCTCTTTCTAATTACATAATGGAAATGTTGTCTTTGTCATATCCCTTCACGATGTAGGCGATCATGGCTCTCCACAATTTTCTATATTTTTGCAGATTTAAATAAAAGATTATATGAACACGAAAGCAATGATTTACAAATCAATACATTAAAGCATGAGTGGTTCATTGTGATAGATCTGACCATTATTTCAAGTTAAATAATACATTTTAATTTTTAAAAAAAGTAATTCATTAAGGCATAAATAAACTGAAAGTGCATTAATTGAAATTAATTTTAAATTTTCTGTGGTAAATTAATATTATGGAGGCATGGTGGAGTAATGGATGGCAGCTCAGATTGAGGAATCGGTGAGCTAAGTTTAAATTTCAATCAAGTTTATTGCATTTACTTACATACTAATACTCTTGGGAAAGGTATGAATCTCTTTTTCCCCCAGTTATGGAAAAATAGCAAGACAGATCAGGATTCTGTAGCCTTGGGTGGCAACCAGTCAAGTAGAAGGAAGCTCTGAATTCAAAACCAGCTTGGAGAGAGTTAATAGCAGGACAGACTGGGTCATATAGCTTTGGTTGGTAGCTAGTTCACTGCAGAAAGAACTGGCAGTCTAAAATCTCCAAGTGCTCTCTTTCGTCATGCCTTCAGTCAGCATGGAAGAATAAGGGTAAAAAAATTGTAGCTGAGATTTACTTTGGTGACCCAAAAGGGCTAGAGTCATGTGTATGTTTTGCAATGGCGTATGGAGATGGTAAATTCGCAAGCTTCGGACTGAAAGTGAATCAGGGCAGCACTTCATGTGGGTGAAAATGGCGATATTGATTGCAGCTATTTTTACCAGCAGGTGGTTCTGGGTGCTCATTAGCTAAGCGATGGCTGGTCAAGTGCATGAAATCATGGCAAGCTCATTCAGAGATGTTTTTGGTTTTGGCGAGGTGAGTGGCTTACCTGTGTTTGAGAAACTTTTTGTGGAATTGATTAGCCTTACTTTACCCCCATAAGGAGAGTGGAGGTGATGGAATTCCGGTCATTGTTCAAGAAATGTGCCCCCTGAACTCTCCTCTGTCCTCTCTAAACTCTATAATTACTGCTTTTCTGCTTCCTGTTTTCCTGCCTGCTGGAAGTCCTCTTATGTGGTTCCCATATTTAAGAACTCAGGGGAACTCTCGGACCTATCCAATTATCGCTCTATCAGCCTCCTACTAATTTTCAGAAAAGTGTTCGAGGCTATTATCAATGCTGAGATAGTTCAACATCTTACTGCCCATAAACTATTCTCAGACAGGCAGTATGGATTCTGCTTTGCTAGGTCTGCTGCCAGTAAGCTAACAAACATCATGAAATACATATACCAGGCTCTCGATAAGTCCAGCAAGGTTCATACTGTTGCCCTGGATATCTCCAAAGCTTTTGATAGGGTTTGGCATGCTGGCCTTTGCACAAGCTACAGGGTTGTGGTACCAGTGGATGCTTGCTTGATCTGATCTAATCTTTCCTATCTAATCACATAATGAATGTTGTCTTGAATGGGCATGCCTTCACATCCTACCGCATGAATGCTGGTATTCCTAAGAGCTTTATCCTAGGACCAACGCTCTTTCTAATCTTTAGAAATGATCTCCCAGACATGATCAAATCCAAAGTAGGCTTCTACACAGATAACAACTATTTACCCCTGAATCAGTAAGAAATCTGGCGAGGCAGACAAACATGACCTCACTGCTGATCTTGAGAAAGACCTCCACTCAGTGGTAGATTGGGGTAAGAAGTGGCTCGTAAATTTCTAAACGAAAACTCTCATCCGTCAATCATCACAAGCAACCTCTCCTGCCACCCATAAGCATGTACAAAGCAAGTCTCCCTGAAAGCAATACATTGTTCCTCCTTGGCCTTACCCTATCTTCCAACCTCAAGTGGAATCATTACATTGAATCAGTAGCTAAATTCCACTGCTAGGATGATTGGGTCACTGTGTTGGGCCAAGAAGATTTTTTCCACCTGAATCCATCTTGCGCATATACAAATCAACCATCCAACCATGCCATGGAATACTCTTGTCATATCTGGTCAGGCACCCCTGCTGTTCATCTCAGTGTTCTTGACAGGATCCAAAGGAGAATCTAATGTGATTGGTCTTGACCTGGCACTTTGACTCCAGCCACTTTCTCACTCGTGGTTTGTGGCTTCCCTCTGTCTCTTCTACTCCAGCCACTTTCTCACTAGTGGTTTGTGGCTTCCCTCTGTCTCTTCTACTCCAGCCACTTTCTCACTAGTGGTTTGTGGCTTCCCTCTGTCTCTTCTACTCCAGCCACTTTCTCACTAGTGGTTTGTGGCTTCCCTCTGTCTCTTCTACTCCAGCCACTTTCTCACTAGTGGTTTGTGGCTTCCCTCTGTCTCTTCTACTCCAGCCACTTTCTCACTAGTGGTTTGTGGCTTCCCTCTGTCTCTTCTACTCCAGCCACTTTCTCACTAGTGGTTTGTGGCTTCCCTCTGTCTCTTCTACTCCAGCCACTTTCACATAGTGGTTTGTGGCTTCCCTCTGTCTCTTCTACTCCAGCCACTTTCTCACTAGTGGTTTGTGGCTTCCCTCTGTCTCTTCTACTCCAGCCACTTTCTCACTAGTGGTTTGTGGCTTCCCTCTGTCTCTTCTACAAATATTTTCATGGCTTCTGCTCTGACGAACTTAGGTCACTGGTGCCCCTTCACAAGAACTTACTTGTGCAACCAGACTGGCAACAAGGTCCCATTCTTTTACAGTTAGATCAAGCAAATGCAGTCGACAATTCTACTACAGCAGCTTTTTTCTCGCACTTCCCACCTGTGGATCTCCCTTTTATATACTTGCTTTCTTGATGGCTACAACCTCTAGAAATTTAAATGCAATGTCAATTCCCATCTCTTATCCACTTGACTCCAGTCCTTTCTATATCACCCAGTGTATCTCGTCCTTTTCCTTTTTTTTTCTCTACCTTCACAACCATATTCACTCCTGTGTTCACATTCTTCTCTTGCCCTTTCTCTGTCGGCCTCTGTAGCTGGTTCGTCTTTGTCTTCACTCTCCTCCTACCTGAAACTTGAACTCTCTTATGTAGCCCCCTGCACATATTTGGGATATTTAAACAGTACAAAATGGGAGGCTGTTAGCAAAAGTGACAGCCTAACATGCAAATTACAAATTGGAGATCTCAAAATCAAATGAGGACAACAATTTAAATATCTAGGAAGTGTTTTAACTGAGGATAGAAAGTGTGACACTGAAATCCAAAGATGCATTGGAATTGCAAAAGTTGTCTTCCAAAAGATAAGCAATGTATTAAATAGAAAACTGAAAGATTTGTTAGAAATCAATGAAAAGAGTGCTCAACTTTTATGTAATATCAGTCCTCCTATGATTGTTGGACACACTACTTACAGATGAAGAAAAGGTTTTAGACAACAGAAATGTGGTCCTGCAGAACAATGCTTACTATACCATGAAAAGAACATGTGATCAATGAGTTTTAAAGAAAATGGAAGCAAAAGGTCACTTATAGTTGAAGTTTCTAGGACACATAAAAGGGGCTTGGAAAATTTAATGCTTACAGGATAGATTGTGTTGTCATGGCTCATACCATGTGACATCCGGTCGCCTGAATGTATAAAAGACAATGTGCGCTTAGCATGGAGAGTTGTCATTATCATGGACTTTGGGAAGTAACACTCTACTACTGCAAGAGACTGACAATATTGTATATACATCTTGGTTGTACCACCCTGCTAATAAAGTAGTTTATCTACATTTCACTGTGTAT